>CM076583.1:759855818-759988023 GCA_034641835.2 Pinus albicaulis | reverse complement strand
GATCCCCAAATCCGACGACCACAAATCCATATCGCATTTTAAACTGCACGATGATAACCCATTTCAACATTTGTGAAATGGGTGGTTTTCCACCCTTATCTCTCCTCCACATGGCCAAATCTTAATGGATCTCATTCGATCCAACCAAAACAAGTTACTGCCCAAACTCACGCAATAACCACCTCTGGTTTTTTGCCTTTGAAGACCAAAACTGCCCTCTGTTTCGACAAGACCGCTATTAAATGCATAATTCCTTTGACCTAAAAAACCTCATATAAACCTTCATAATACATACATTCAAGCCTTTTCTGTTTTATTTTTGTGCATTCATACTCCCGATTGAGAGACAAAGCCCTATACACTGTTTTACGCTCAGAAAATCTAGAAGGCCCCGCATTTGCTATCAAAGAACTGCAAAAAGCTTCCAGATTGTTTCTAGAGACCTTCAAAAGATACCAAAAACCTATTCAAACACCTCACAACTAGTTAAAGACCCAAATACCTGCACAAACAGGTATTATCCAAAGAAAACAAACCTCTTCATCATTTTAAAAAGAATTTTTGAAATAATTAAGCCCATTAAAAGCCTATTGATCCAAATAAAGAGCTTATAATTACCCAAAAAGAATGAATTAACTGTAAAGTCTTTGATAAACCCCTATTTTCAATACTGCAAACTGGTTTTTAGGTAAAAATTGAATTTATTTTAGCCTTTTCAAACCTTATAAGACTCTGAATTTTCCTAGAAATCCTTTGTGGGTAAACCCAACCCTTGTGTGCCTAATTTTAACCAGTTTTAGTCCAGAATTATCCAAAAAAAAAAGCAAATAAAACCCTGTTTTATCATTTTCTAAACCTGTGAAAGTCTAAAGAACAGTTGAAAGACAAATTTAAAGGTTGAAATTCAAAAGAAAACCAAGTTTTGCCTATTTTCATCCAAGAGCCTCTGTTAAAGTAAAAAAACACTTATGTAAACCATTTAACCTTATAGAAGAATCTAGAAAGCCTAAATATAGAGATTTAGTTATCCAGAAAGCCTAAAAATGTCAAAATAAAATCCAACCATGTCCTCCAAGACTACAATTATTGTGAATCCTCTACAACCTCCTGTTGTAGACATTGAACATACACCTTTAGTAGATGTGGATTATAAAATAGCAGATCCAGTTGTTGAATTTAATTTGTTAGATATCCACTGTTGGAGTTATGAAGATTCATTGGATCAAGTTGAAAAAGTCCAAATTTTGGAGTCAAACCTACCCAAATATGTTGTCCCACTTACCCATCAATGTTCAGAGGTTATTAGGTTATGTCAGGCCCATTATTCTCCTCAACATAGAGCAATTGTAAATGCAAACAAAGAAGTATTGTTCACAATTACTGCTAAGTCAATAAACCAAATGCTACAACTTAAACCTGACCCCAAAGTTGTTCCTTTGTCAATAGAAGCACTTACAAAATTGTACATTGGCCTATATTTCCCCAAAAGGTTTCAAACCTTCCAATTGTTCATTCCTTTACATGTTGATATTCCACAAATCAACCCTCCATACTCTACTTCAAAATTTCTAGAAGGTTCAAGGCATGTCATATCCATGCTGTCATTTATCCTAGTGTATTTTACAGATGAGCATATAGATGAGTCAATCATAGGTTTCCTATCTACCTTTGCTCCAGAACAGCCTCCTTCTATCATTTAAAATTATGTTGAATACATAGCTAATAATATCCATGATCAACTTGTCAAACTGCCAACTGAAGGAGTATTTAGATATACATCCTTTCTTCTCCATATGTTCTTATACTTCCAAGTAGACAAGTTCCCAATTACACTTCAGAAGCTTGATATTGAAGAAAATCCACTTTCTTTCATCTTTTGGACTTCTTTGATCAGAAAAGAGTCCACAGAGTTCACTTATGCAGAGTTTACAGATCACTTTGTTCACCCATTGATAAATATGTTGACAAATACAGAACAACCAAGAATCAGTGATGAAATAAAGAAATGTCTACAGCTATCAGAGCACACTAGAACTGGAGATTGGTACTTATATCAAAAACATACAGAAATCAAAGTTTTTGGGTCCAATCTGTTACCCTATAAACTTCCTAAGTATGTGCCAATGAGAATTTTTTCCTTGGAGTATATCAGGAAAATCTTAAATTCTCATTCCATCAACTTCCTAGCAGCTAAAAAGAAGACCCAATTTAAGTTGAAGAATCAGGTGGGACCATTTATTTTTAATCACAGAGATGCAGAACAAGAAGCAGCAAAAAAATTACTTGAGTACATATTTGAAGAAATCTTCTCATGGAATTATGATCCACAAGGAATATTAATCAAAATGAGGGTGAAATGCAAACTAACACCTTATATTCATGAGAAAAAACCAGAGATTGAACAATATGTCAATCAAATAGAGTGGCTAGAAAATACCTTGCTAGATGCAGTTAAACAGGGTGATACTAGTCACACCTTGCAAACTACAAATCAAGGAGAAAAATCTACTAAGAGAGTCAAAGAAGAAGGTACATACACTGCTGAGACAACAAATGAGACAAGGTTTAAACTTAGATACAATAAAAAGCATAAAGTCAATTCAGTTGATAAAGGAAAAGTGACCATAGAAGTAGAAGACACAGATGTTCCAGTGACAAATACAGATATTGCTACAGTCATTACAAATGAACCAGTCACAGAGATTTTAAATGAAGGAAATCCTAATAATTCAAACACTCAGGTCATAGAGAAACAACAAAGTATGGAGGCATCCTCCTCACAGACAGCAAAAGATAAAGATCTTGATATCAGAGAAAAATACAAGAAGATAAAGACAAAGAATAAAGAAATCAAAAATGAGATTTATTCTCAGTATTTGAAGCAAACACTAGTTATCCAGAACGTACTTTTATCATCTTTTGATTATTGAAATAAGAATTTGATTATGTCAGTGCTTCAACCAACAATTAAGAATCCCAAGACAATGGCAGATTACAAGAAAGTTGATCTTGAAGTACCAACAGAAAGCATTCATGCATTAGATCAAATTTAATTTCACAGCCAAACTTCTGAAATGCTATATTCTACCATCACTACAAAGGCTATGAATGTCAGCAAGCTCCAGAATACAATAATAAGCATGAGAGATCAAATGAAAGTTGACAAGGCTTATTCATATGCTAAAGATCTTAGGATTAAGTCTTTAGAAGAGTTGGTTATTCAAGTAGGATATGATCCTACCAATGTCAAAGTTGTAGAAGAGTTAGTGAAGAAAAAGAATATTGATATTGCAGCATTGAGGAAACATCTCAAGCTTCCACCAACTTAACATCCACAAGCCAAAGAAATAGTTCAAGAGGAAAACTAGAAAGATAATATGATGAACTTGATTCTACAATTAACAGGACAGATAAAAGAAATGGAGATCCAAACGGACAAACTTTTCCATGAAAAAAAAATTTCAAAATCACAGGAAACTCCTATAGTAATTCCCATGGTTACTACAGATGTGCCTTCAACTCTGGCAGAAGGGTTGGCACCAAAGTACCACTGGCTACTGCAGTGCCAGTAACCTCATCCACTACTTTAGCCACAAAATCCTCTACCACAGCATCTCAACATTCTGATGAGGCTAGTAAATTAGTTAAAGCCATGGATGAAATGTCACTTCAAACTAATGAGATCAACAGATTGAAGAAAGTGATTGACAATATTGAAGATACTAAGAAGCTAGCCCAAATCAATCCAAAACTCATGAACAAAGGGCTAACATGTTAAATGTTGAATTGAAGAACCTACAAAAAGATTTAACCTTAATAGAGCCAATTTATTATGTGAAGAATCAGTTATGGAGTAAAATAATTGAAGCCATCAATGATGTTTGGCCATCAATCGAGGTAATATATGAGCAGAGGGATTTACTAAAGGAATCACAAGCAGAGATTCAGAAAACAAAAGATGAGCTAGGTGACAAACCTGAGCAAGCCATAAAATGAATCAAATTTCTGAACAACAAGAAAAAGAAAGAACTTCAAGAAATAGAAATTACTAATAGAACAAAGACAATCCTTGAAATAAGGAAAGTCATTTCATAAAAGAATTTAATGAAGCAGTTAGAGGAAAAATGTGAAAACATGAACATAGGCATAACCAAGTTTATGGTTAATTTTGAAAACTTGAGGCAAAGAGGTTTTCCTAACATTCTGGTCATTAATGATAAACTCATTCCACAGGAGGACTACAACAAAAATATTATAGATTATGCCAAAGAGAAAGTCAACAAAACAAAAGGGCAAGGAATTCCTACAGGGAAGGTTTTACATAGAAGTTTTGAAGACTTGTTTTATCTCCAACATGAGATAAAACACCTTTTTGTTATAAAACCAACATTTGCTAGATATACAGAGGCAGATGAAAATTTTAGGAAATTGAAAAAGATACAAATTCCTAATGATGAAGCTTGGCAATCACTCACTGACTTAGTGTAAAAGTCAAATTGCAGATAAAAGGATAAAATAGTAGGCTAATTTTTTGCAGTCAAAACAGACATTTATAGCAGTAAGGCAATTTTAACAGAGTTTAAAGTGTATCAGAGATAAACAATATAAGATAAAAGAGTATAAGATAAATAATATAATATTTCAAAATAGATTTGAAATATATGTGCCAGCAAAGAGGACAACAAGGCAGCCAGTTGCACCCATTCCAAAACAGTTTTCTACTTTATTTGGATAAATAGGACATCTTACTGATTTGTTAAGCAGCTCTCACTATTTTGTTGTAAAATATATTTAATTTTCCTTAGATAATTCCTAGAAGCATTCTAGGATATTTTGCAAACATTTTTGTACATATACTTCATCTTTTGAAGTATTAGTGTGGAATAAATTGTTGAAGATTTCTATAGTCATTTTTGTTGTACTTGAAGGCATTTTGTTGCAAATTTCGAGTAGCAAACTGGAAAAAATCATCTAGCATCATATTTTAGGATTCATGTGATGAGATATTGAAGTGAAGTACTTTCTACTTGTCATTATTTATCTTCTCATGTTTTCATGCATCCATCATGTATTCTAAATTTGAATGATAAAATAGGAGTATTATTTCAAGATTTGTTAAAAGCACCCTATCTTTATTGTTTATCATTTCTATGTTTTCTGCTGATTTCCAGAGTATGGAACCCTTAATTTCTCCCTCTTTCAAATGACCTCTTTCTACTCCTTCCTTATCCGGATCAAAGAATCCTTCATTTCTATTTATCTCGATTAAACCACTTCACCCAAACAGCCTTCGAAGATCTTCAAAGACTTGTCTATCTTTCCCTAAAAACATTTGACATTTTGACCTTGATCCTAGTTCTGTCTGCTTGACCTTTGACTCCTTAGCCCAATGGATAAATAGATTTGCCACTATCCATCTCATTAAGTGATTTTTTCCCACCAAACCAAACCAAATTTGCACAATCATAACTAACCTAATATCTTATAATTAAAACAAAGTTAAACCTTAAATAGATGCCCTCTCTGCACCCTAAGAAGGCTAGATATTAGAGTTTAAAATCTAGTCTGTGGTTACCTCTAATGTTCTTAGACTTAAAATCATAAAATCTCACAACTTTAGAATTATTAGAGTGATAAAAGGTCAGAAAAGGAAATAAATCCAAGGGAAAGAAGTCCCAAGGTGGAGATTGAAAGAAAGACTTTTCCAAGATCATATGTTTTCATTGTCACGAGCATGCGAACTATGCTTCGAATCTTCCATAGAAGAAGTCAATCAAGAAGGAGCCTACAGTTGCAGCTGGTGAAGCATTGGCTTCATAGTTCGAGCTTGATTTTACTCTCATTACATGCATGTCCAGCATTGTAATGGGATGCATGTGGTATCTAGACAACGGTGCCTCGTTCCATATGACGGGGAATACAGATCTCTTCAGTGACTTAGAGGAGAAGGACCTCCAACATAACATAGAGCTTGGAGATGATAGGAGGTATTGCGCGATTGACATAGGTACAATTACCTTTCAGAGGGAGTTTGGCTCCCCTCTCAGACTAGCAGATGTTTTGTATGTTCCAGGCCTAAGGAATAATCTTGTCTCCATAGCAGTATTTGAAGATTGTGGTTATGAAGTGATGTTTAGAAAAGGAAAGGTGTTCCTTAAACACATAGTCATGGGACAGGTGAAACAGATTGGTGTAAGAGTCAAGAATATGTATGCTCTCGAGATCGAGGATGCATGAAAATATTTGAGGAGAAAAGAAGTGGTTAATGACTTGGTGGTTGAGAGGGAGCACAAATTATCTCTCAACATGCAGTCTTAGAAGGTTGTGGAGCAATCACAATTGGAGAAGCAAAGAGGAGATCGAGTGGAACAGTCCACTGAAGCAGAGACCTCCAGGAGGGGGAAATTTCTTGCCAGATTGGAAAAGGGAGCTCATGCAGCTATACCTCCAGGTGAGAGGTGGGGCGATGTGCAGACATAATCCTAAGAGAAGAATTTGTGCAGGGTCCATTTATATGGTGTGTCTCATGGATCAAACCTAGCTAAGAGGATCCCATAGTACAACAGTAGCAGGAAGGAATTGTTAGATTGATGCAATCAGATGTCAAGAAGAAAGGAATCAGAGTGAAAGATGTCGGATACTGGAGTGCAGATCAAAGTTGGCAGTAATGCAGATTGCATGGATGAAGATGTCAACAGCAACGCAAATATTCCAGTAGAGAGGTGCAATAGCTAGCAGTAATCAGAAGACTCTGATGATAGATGCATTATAATGATTCAGTTGTTCAGAGGTTATTCAGTTTCAGGAGTTGCTTGTGAAAACAACACTAGAGAAGTGTTGCATGTAGAACATTCCAAAGGTACCATATCGGGATAGATAGAATTCCTTTCTTGAGAGGGAGTGTTGAAATTTGCAACAAGAAATAGTGAAATTGGCAACCAGAAAGGACAAAAAGTATACACACATTGGTGAGGAAATTTAGTGAGGAATTTCAGTTACACACTAGTGAGGAATGTGGGTGTCTAATTTGTTTTTCCCTTAAATAAACTTGGACAATAAATTTTAATTTCATCTTATAATAACTTGTATCATTTAACTAAGTCATGATGACTGAGTTAGATCAAGAAATTAGAGTTGAGGGTCTAAGATGAGGCATGTAGAGTTATCCTAATGTTTTTGGGTTCTGGTTGCAGTTAATGCATTAGTTTGATGTATGTGTAATTAGTTAACTCAAATTAATTGAGTTAAAATCAGTTTAACTAGTTCTAACTGAATGATGAATTAGTGAGAGGTCTAGTGAATTAAATTAGATTTAATTCACAAGTAGTGATCTATCAAATAAGTGATGATTCACTATTATTAGTTGTATGCATGTCAATTTTGATGATGACCTTGTTGAGACAGAGGTTAAAGGGAAGTTAAATATTAGTTTTATTATTAGCGAATTTCTGAGGCGCAATTATAAAGTCAGAGGAAGGCTCATGAAGGATTGTGCAGTCAAGGAAGGTTTATTATCCTATTTAATAGGGGTTAATTGCCTAGGGATTGCGTGAGCAAGGCTGGGCTAAGCAGGGTTGAGCATTGGCTAAGTGTTGGTCAATTTTTCCTAAGAATTAGTGGTCAGTTTTGAGCAGGATCAGGGTGAGACGATCGATAGAGTGCATGATTTATCAGTGTGAGAAAGCATTGTATTGTTTCATGATAATTTGACTATGTACAATATATGATATAGGGTTTTTGAGAAGTTTCTTTCACCAAGAACATCTTGTGTTGTGTGATTGATGATTCCCTTTCTCTTACTTGCATGTGATTGAGCGATCGTGTTTTATAGTCCGCAAATATAGTAGAAGGATTCAGTATCTTGTTTTAGTATATTACATGATCGGATTGAATCCATTGGTATATATTTTCTATATAATTTCTATAAAATTAGTCATTTATGACTACCTCTCATGTAAATGGCCATAGATGAATGACTTACTTAACACAGTTGAATCCCAAAAATAAAAAATTTGCATGTTTGACAAAGTGGACAGAATGCGTTTCTGGAGCATATGGTATCGGTTTTCTGTGAAATGAGTTACGTAAGATTTATAATGACGAGATATACACGGTCATTTAAGTTCCACCTCATTTAGTCAACTTTGATTTTTTAGCATAATTTTGAGCACCTTATCACTCCTCCCCACTGAAAGCTTTTGCACCCCAAAACATCACTTTTATTTGTTCTGTAGATGAAGGTATAGTTCCATGACCTTCCCAATCTCGATCCATTTGGAATTATAAGGATCTGTGCCTTTGATCCCCACATGAAGGTAGTCTACACTCCCTCATTTTGATGTCCTTGCTCTCCTGTCAAGAATTGTGTCTTGTTGAAGCTCATCAAGGTTTTTTGGAGAAAAGTCTTCAATAGAGGGAATCTGAACCTTTTCTCCTTGATATTCAATCAATGGAGGCTCATACAACCTCAATTTCTCAACATTAACAACAAAATAAATTTTCATGTATGAAGGAAAATCTAACTTTAAGTCATTTTCACTAATCTTTTCCAAAATTATGAAAGGACCATAATGGATTGGTTTCATTTTTTTACCTTCCCCTTAAAGCCTCTCTTTGCTAATGTGAATCCAAAATTTTTCACTAACTTGGAACTTTTGATCTACACAATTTTTGTCGTGCCTTGCTTTGTACTTGCCTTGGCTCCTTTCAAGCTAATCTTGAATTGTTTAATGTATCAATTGTATTTTTTCTATGAACTTCTTGGCTTTGTCTATATCGTTATGGCCATCAATAGCAACATCCTTCCAAAAAATGAAATCCAATGGAGATCTAAGCAAGTATCCGAGACATGCCTCAAATGGCAATGTTTGTGTAGAGTGTTTTGCATAGGTGTAAGCATGCTAAATGTAGTGCAAGTTTTCATCCCACAACTTAGGATGATTGTTGCAATATCCTCGATGAATATTTATGAATTTTCGATTAACCACCTTGGTTTGACCATATGTTTGTGGATGAAATCCTGTACTCTTCTTCAACTTGGTATCCATAAGGTCCCACAAACTTTACCCAAAATTCCCAACAAATCGAGAATCTTGATCACTAAAAATGGATGTGGGAAAACCAAAATGAACCCAAACATGTTGAAAGAATAAGTGAGTATGGTTTATTCATAGGTGATTTTATTTTTACATGGAATTAATATACACATCTTGTTGAACCTATCCACAACTACATACAAATAATCATGACCTGTTTTTTACAATTGAAGACCTCCTACAAAATCCATAGAAACACTCTCCCAGTGATGTAAACATACAGGAAGTGGTGTGTAAAATCATAACTTCCTATTTCTAGGTTTAATGACTGCACATAATGAACAACCTTTAATGAAATGTGACACACTTTTAAGCATACAAGACCAATAACAATATCTCCAAAGATGTTTCATTGTTTTTCTTACACCGAAATGTCCAACAATAAGAGAAGTGTGTGCTTCCCTTATGACATTCACTCTCTCCCCCTATGGAATACAAAGCTTGCCCAAATGATACAACAATTTATTTTGTACATGGTATTCCAATTCCTCTACTTGGTTTCCTTGACTCAATCTTGCATAAACATCTTGAAAGTCATTATCACATTCATAATTCTCAACATAACTTTCATGAAAAACATAATTATGCTTGAGTAAAGTAGTTGCACTAATAATAGGCCTAGAAAGCATATCAACAAACTTGTTTTATATACCTTTCTTATACCTGATGACCAAGTGGAATTTTTGTAGTAAACCCATCCATCGAAATTTCCTTGACTGTTGCAACTTAGTTTGTGATTGCAAGTATTGGAATGGTTGGTGGACAGTGTGTATGATGGTTTCCTTTACCATCAAGTAGTGTTTCCACTTTTTCACACTTTGAACCAACGCATAAAGCTCCTTGTCATAAGTATGATAGTTAACCATTGCACCATTGAAAGTTTCTGAATGAAATGAAATGGGCTTACCATGTTGCATAAGGATTGCGCCCATGGCATAGTCACTTGCATCAGTTTGAATCTCAAAGGGTTGTCTCAAGTTTGATAATGAAAGTACTGGGGTTGAACTAATCTTCTCTTTCAAAGCATCGAATTATTTTTTCCGCTTGCCTCCCCACTGGAAAACTTTTTTCCCACTATTCAATGCATGCAAAGGAGCTGCAGTAGAAGAAAAATTAACAATAAACTTCCTCCAATATTGGGTTGCTCCCAAAAAAATTCTTACCTTAGTGACTGTCTTGGGAATTGGCCAATTCACAATGACTTCAACCTTAGAGAGGTATATCCTCAACTTTACTCCAAAAATATGCCCCAAATACACCAAATAAGTTTTTCCAAACTCACATTTTGACATCTTCAAAAACAATTGTTCTTTTCTTAAGACGTCAAGTACTTTTCTTACATGCATGACATGTTCATGAAGTGATTTACTGAAAAATAATATATCATCTAAGTAGACAATGAAAAAATTATCAATAAATGGCCTTAAAACATCATTCATCACATGCATGAAGGTAGTAGGAGCATTACAGAAACTAAAAGGCATAACAATCCATTCAAACAAACATTTCTTTGTTTTGAATGTTGTCTTCCAAGTGTCACCTTCAGCAATTCTAATTTGATGGTAGCCATTCCTTAAGTCAAATATAGTAAAATTCTTTTCATATTTCAATTGATAAATTAAATCATCTATTCTAGGAAGTGGATAATGATTCTTTAACGTAATTTTTTTCAATGCACGGAAATCTACGCACATGCGCCATATTTTATCTTTCTTTGGAATCAACACAATAGGTGACCCGCATGGCGAAGTAATTGGTCAGATGATCCTTTTTTCCAACAACTCTTGAATTTTATTTCTAATTCCAGCACTCTCCATCACCAACATCATATACATACCAATGTTAGGAAGAGGACAATCTTGTTGCAACTGATTTCATGTTGGATTCCCCTCTTGGGAGGTAACCCCTTTGGCTCCTGAAACATCTCATTATTTTGATTAACCACATCAATCAAATCAGATTTCAACTTTAAATCAAAACCTTGAAATGCTTCATAATCAACATCATTATTTGGTTTAATCATAAAAAGCACAAAATTCTTGCTTGAATTCACTAGTCTTTTCATTTACCCTGCATTAACTAGTGAAATATTTAGTTTCTTGCGATGAAATCTCACAATATACTCCACACCATTTTTGAACAAGTGGTACTTTTTCTCATGGCGATAGAAGATGGCTTTTCTATCATAGAGGTAAGGACTTCCAAAAACAATTCCTGAAATATCAAGTGGTACAACATCTAATTCAACTTCGTCAATGAAGTTTGTTTTGATTGCAAACCAAAGAATACACTTTCTTGTAACCTGCAGATTTGTGTGCTTGCATATCCAAACCAATGGATATGGTTTATAATGAGGAATGGTTTCAAGATTAATTTTCTTGACTAAGACTTAAGATATCAAATTGGATTGAGACCCACTATCAAATAGTGTGTCTATTTTTGTATATTTTGATATAACCCTCACATGAAATAATGCAATCCTTGTTTCTTCATTTGGAGTAATAGTGTGACAATTTGATGAACTAGTGCTAGAAATGGACTCTTTTCCTTTCATACCCATGGCTATAATTTTAGTTTCATCAACCGAGTCAGATCCCAAATCCTATTGAGTGGTTACAATTATTTTTTTTTCCCTTATTGTTGAATTTCTTGGGCCTCATCTCTGGATGAAGCTTCCAACAGTGGTATTCATCGTGACCTTCTTTGGAACAATGTTTGCATTTCATTTTATCTCCTTCCTTTTTAACGAATGCATTTTTCTTTCCCTTTACTTTGAAACCCTTTCCTTTCTCTCCACCCTTAAATGGATTCTTTTTACCCTCTTCTGGAATTTTTTTCCCTCTTGCCTCAAGGTAAGTGGCTTGCACACAAACCTCATCTAGACTAGTGCGATTGAACATAAGGATAGTATGACTTAGGTAGCTATGTAAACCCCCTATAAACTTCAGCAATGTGTCTTGTGAATGCAAATGAAAACCTAACATAACAGCTCTTTTTCTAAATTCTTAAGTGTAATCTTGCACACTTTGACCTTTAACTTTTCTAAATTTCTGCCAATTCATGATGTCTTTTTGCATATATGATAGAGGGTAAAATTGTCTTTTAATTGCAGCAATGAAATTAGACCAAGGGAGTGAGAATTTAGGCATATTTTTTAATCCCATCTTGTGTATTGGCTTCCCACCATAAAAGTGTTGCACCCTCCAGTCTCAAGGAAGCTAGTTGAATCTTTGTATCATCATCTTGAAGGTTTTGAGTTTTTCAATATACCTCCAACTGATGAACCCACTTGTCAAGCTTCTCTGCATTCACTTCACCATTATAAATAGGCAGCTCAAATTTAATATCAAGTTTTAACAAGGGTTTTTTACCAATTCCTTTTGAGGTATGTTGATGAGTATGAGTAAGGGTTGTAGTAGTGGAAGAGGATGAAGATGAAGATGAAGATGGTGGAGTAGACGGTGGCTTATCACCATTTCCATTACCTCCTCCTCCTGGAGAACCCTCTCTTCTTGGAGGCTTGGAGCTTTCACCTTGCAACCTTGTGTTCCTCTCTTCATAGAGGACCTTCACCATCTTTGTCATGTCAAAGAAAGCCTTCCTAAAATCCTTCTCATCCTCTCACATGTTATAGTTTCCTTCTTCATGAGACATGCTTACTGAAGCTTCTACTACAACTGGAGGTGAATCTTATGGTGTAAATTGTGGCAATTGTTCACTCCTTCTCCTTGCTCCAACTAGAGAACCTACACCCACAAGATTTCCTTCTACTCCCTTGAGTTTAAACCTTGTAAGAATTTAAACACTTTAAAAACAAATCAAATCCTCCATGGATAAGTAAACCTAGTGCTCTGATACCAACTTGATCTGAATGGTAATATTAGTGTTTTTTGTGCTAAGATCCAATTCAGAATTTAAAGAAAATGCTTGAGCATGATGAGGTTAATTGCAAGTTTAACATAATTTTTTATGTTTTTTTATGTGAATTTCATGAACAAATTAACATAAACAATACACTTAACAGTAGAATCTAACAAACATGAACATCACCATAAACAGTAACACAATAGCACATGATGAAGGAGTTCACCCTGCCTGGGCTATGTCTCCTTGGTCCATCTTCCAATGGCTTGGACCTCTTCTATTATGATCAAAAGTGTGATTACATGTGTTTACAATTCTAAAACAGCTTTGAAACATGTTTCATCAGCTCCAGAATGCCCAAAAATGCCTTTATGGCCTCTTTCTGCCTCGAATTTGGCCAAAAAATGATCAAGTTATGACTTCCCCAAGTTCTTGCACTATTTTCTTCACATTTTCCCCAAAACCCAGCATCATCCTACAAATATGCCTGGAATCCAGCTAACTGAGCACTAATTTCACCAAAAACCAGGTGAAATTGTTCGTGCACCAATTTTCCCAATGACATTTATAAACTGGATTCAAAACCATACAAATTATGGTTTATAAAAAAAAATTATATAAAAACCTGTCGCATGGTTATTCCTAATCGTCGGCATTAAATTTTGGTATGGACACATGGCGGTTGGAGGACGTGTTGGTTGCGGTTATGGTTATGGTTTAGGGATGGTTGGGGAAGGCGGTTACATTGTGGCTTGTCACATGGCAGAGTGCATCTATTGTGGCAGTTATAGTTAAGGACAGGGGCACAAAGATAGCCTCTCGCCCATGGTCCCACCTCCAACAGTGACCAAATTTGGGGCTAGACCCTGGTGCCCTCCCCCCAATGTGCATTTTATATTAAAACAAAACCAAACTCAAACCATTTTATTGTAAGTAAAAAGTGCAGGGTGCAATGGTGAAGACTCTCTGATTGATACTTGGTGGTCACGGTTTGACCCCCACTATTGTTGCTCGAACTTGACCCTAAATTTTGTGGCCTCCCATGCTTCCATGTGGCAGCCTCCATTTGGGCCATGTGGTAGCATGTAGTTGACCACATACCCAACCAACCACAATGTGCCATTTAAAACTAGTAATAGAGTGCCACTTGGCACATTCCCATTCATCGGAGAATACCATTGACCAAGTAAACATGCACAGTCACCCTGCCATGTAGGCATTCCCAGTCAACTATATAGACAGTTGACTGGGTTGTCCTTCATTTAAAAAAAAAAATTGCATGTTTAACAAAGTGGATAGAACACGTTTCTGGGAGCATACGGTGTTGGTTTTCTGTGAAATGTGTTGTGTCGTATTCAGAATGATGATAACTATGTAGTCGTTAAGGTTCCACACCATTCTGACAACTTTGATTTTTTAGCACCTGATCAGTATCCCAAAGTGCACGTATACCTATCCAAAGAATATTTTTTTAATTTCTTATCCTTTTTTTATCACAAAATTAGACTTGATAGGCTACTAATTAGGAAATCTCATGCAACTGTTTCAAACCAATCTTTTGATTGAGGCTTAGCCTTCCTCAATATGAGAAGGCTCTCTCAAGGGTTAATGATATGGAATAAAGATATAGATGGCTAACTCTATTTAGGAATTAAACTGGTTATTGATGAATGTACGTTGAAAATAACATCAACATGTATACATTGGGCATATGGAGTCAAAGATTTCAGTGATTCAGTGAGTCTACTTGATATGGAAGTTGAGGTAGACCAGAGTTTTTAGTAATAAGGCACACACACATGAAACATGTAAAAACATAGTCAATTCACTTATAAAGGAAGTCAGAGCATCTTATAGATGAATTCTGAGTAATATAAATGAACACCACTACAAATGAGATATATAAGAGATGAAGATAGAATAGGAAAACACTAAAAACTCCTTTAGAATCTCAAGTTGATCAAGTAAAAAATCTCTCTATTAGCTGAAACAGTCAATTAACAACAAGCTGTAATTTTGCCAAAAATGTCCAACCCTTCACAAATTCGACTCAATCCCCTTTAATAGAGATCTTACATCCTTAGATGATCTGCCTCTAGGCTAGATACATTGAATTTATGTCCATTGACACCTTGCATAACTATAAAACATGAAATTTATTACCAAAGGACACCTATCCTACTTGACAGTCCTATTTCAAAAAGGACTCAAACTCTTTATTATTATATTTAACAACCTTATCTACTTGAAATTACATCATTGACAAGTATTTCATCACATGGTCGAATTTGGATAATGGCATTCATTTCTTCATGACCACTTAGCTGACCTCCTCAAAAATAGGAAAGAATACCCTGTTTTTTAGGCAAAGGATATTTTTCCTTCTTTGAGCATTTCTAGCTATCATTTAATCTCTTATTCATGGTCTTTAATATTTAATCATGGCTTTACATATTCCATGACTCTTTCATAAGCTCCAGCTGTTCAAAAACCGCTTTAAAGGTTGCTCCAAAAGATGTAATACATTGTGCTACGAAAATACAACAGTTTCGTAGCACTTTTTGTAGCACTGTCTTACAAGCCTTTGTCTTCAAAAATTCTAACTCTTTCCTCTTGCATCATCTTTATCACCCTTCAACACATGTCTCATAAAATTTTCGGCCTTTAACACTTTTAACACTTATAAAAAAAATAAAAAACGCAGCTACAACAGTTTCGTAGCACTTTACTGCTTTTTAAGCCTGGAGGCACTACGAAACTGTTGAAAACTACTAAAAACACAGTTTCTTGCATAATTTTTTCAAATTAAAATTGTAGTTGTCAAAAAATTGTAACCAACCTTTCTTCATCATCCACAAACCATAAACCAACTCCATTTTAGGTTCCTTGAGGCATTTCTTCCTCTTTAACAATTGGTTGACCTAATGGTTCTTCAATAACTGTCATTTTGATACCTTTACTCTGTAGTTCATCATGAATCATTTCAAGCTGCTCTTGTAAATCCTTTACCTGATCTTTAAGACTTTTATTGGTAGCTCTCAGATGAGTGTTCACCTTTATAACATGTTTAGCTTCTGCTCTTGCTAGAACTGCCCACTTGACAAACTCATGTGTATTATCTGTCTTTAGAGACAGTATCAACTTGTTTTTCCCAAATTTCCTTCATTTTTTCAAACTGCATTTTCTCAACACTGTGTTTCCTAGCGTCTTTTTTCATGGTAGCAATTTCCTGATTTTCCAATTTCAACTTTTCCCCAAGGAGCTGCAACTCTGTCTTTTCTATCACTTTCTCTTTTCCCTTTTTTAATTTGTTGATTGTATCCTTTACTGTAGGTGATGAGAGGTAAATAATCTCCTTAGGTGATTGAGTTGTCTCAGTGGGTATTTGGACTTCTTTTCTACTCTCCATCAATCTCTTAGAATTTCTTGTCACAGGTTTTATTTCTTGAAAAATGAAACCTACATCTTCTCCCTCAAACTCTAACCTCTTTGCAGACTTGGCCTTTTTCAACTTCTGCCCACCTTCTCCTATAAATTTAGCTTGGAAAATAGGTGTTTCCTCTATGTCAATGGCATGAATAATATCCTCTAGATTCCCATTTATTACTGCTCTGTCTTCTGTAGCCACTATCTTTTCTTTCAAACCCATTGTTTGGCTTCTAGTCATTCTTTTGGTCCCTTGCTTGCTAACATCTTGTTTTTGTTTTGTATGCTTAACCACCATTGATTTCTATTCTGTAGGTAAGGGAGTTGGTGTGTCAAGACTCTGCACTTGCTCTTAATTTTTCTTAGCTTGCTTACTTGGCTTTACTCTAACAAGTTCTTTTGGTTTTGCCACCAAAGGTTGACTCTGTTCTACCGCTAGTGGTGATGAGAATTTCATAGGTTTAGGTTTTTTTGCAGGAGTTAAAGTATCCAACTCGAAACCATTAACAAACAAGAATGAAGACCAATCTCTGGCTAGCCTTTGAAGTTCATCTAAAATCAATAATTTTATTAATACATGATGAAACAATGATGTCTCACTCCCCTCGAACTTTGCTAGAACCTTATCAGCCATCTTTGAAAGACTTCTATGCAGATAAAAAGGTAAGTCAAGGGAAATATTACCAGTGAAGTGTAGAAGTAATTTGAAATGGTATGAATAAACCTTGTGATATCTACCTTCACAGGTAAATTATTTCTGGATGATAAGCAACAGTTTTGAATATTTATCTTTGATGCAGCTTCTTAGAATAGCATTGTTGAGATCCATCTCAATATGCGCAGGTTTCATGAACTCTTTACACTTCTCCATATTAAATTTGAAACCTTTGAACCAGTTTCCTTGACCTCTTGGAATTCATGTAACAGCAGCAATGACCTCCAGTGTGATAGACAAACTTAGCATCCCTACTTTAGTGGTTGTTCCACTAAAATTAAAAGAAAATTCCTTGGATACCTGTGTATGACAGCCCTGCAATTTCTCACAAAACTGTAGGCAACCTTCTTTTCTAAATGCTTCCACTACTGTTGGGTATTCAATTATTTCTTTCATGTCTTCAGGTTCATATCTTAAGCATTGTCCTCCTCTGTGTATTTTTCTTTCCTTGGCCATAGTTCTTCAGAGAACCTCACAGCCTCGCTTGATATAAATGTATCAACCTTGCTTGATATGGATATAGTAAACCCTTTGAAAGAACCACCCACAAGTTTGTATTGATACAATAATGTTTCAGAGCTCAGATATTATGCATGGAGGCAAAAGGAATGAGAATGAATAATTAGGAAATAATTTGAAATTTAAATGTCTTCTCATAACTGGAAATGATGGCTTATTCATAACCTACAATGACCATGATGACCGCAAACATGGGTATGTACTTCGATTTCATCATTACATGACTCAACAAGCATCTATCTTACCCTTCCCCAACGGTTTCTGACATTTGACAACTTGACTGACAAGACAGCTACAAAACTGTGCTTTTGTAGCATCGATAGTGTAAATTTATTGTTTGCACTACGAAACTATCAGCGCTTTCGTAGCGCAAAGTGACTTTTTTCAATTTAATGCACTACGAAACTGTGGCTTCTTAGATAATTAGGAAGTTTTGATACAAAAACTTTGGGAAATGAAGTACAATGGAAAATGATGAATGTTTGACATGAAAGAGTTTAAAAATTACTTTGTTTAAACCTTATGGAAAGCTTCAAACTATAAAAAATCTAAAATTTTCCCTTGATCTCACTTAAAATGACTCCTAAAACCCTATTTTGACCCATGAAACTTTTTAACCTTGTCAAAATGATGTTTTGAATTTCTTGAGTGATAACACCTTTGATGGTATTTTTATAATGAATAAGAATGCACATTGTTGAACATGTCAACTAGAAAAAATAGATAGCCATGTCCCTTCCCGATTGTTGGGAAACCACCTAATAAATCCATGAAAATGTTTTCCTATGTTCGAGTGGGTACAAGTAAAGGATGGTATAAAATTTAATTTTGAATGTGTTTATTGTTGAAATAAAGTATGCATCCTCTAACATACCAGGTTATATCTTCTCTCATTCTAGTTCAATGCACGTACCTTTGTAAGTTGGAAACTATCTTCTGAACATCAAAATGTATTTTAGTCTTAGAAGTGTGATCCTCTCTAATAAGCTATAATATTTAACCTTTGGTAACATCGAGATTATCGAGCTCATTAATAAACCCATTTCGCGTATGATAGTTATCTTTACCATCACCTTCTTCTACACATATTTGGCCCTATAATTGTTGAAACGCCTCTTTAAAGTCCTCTTCTTTTATGTTTACCTCTTTGTATGCTTAATGGTTAAAATGATCCATGTGAATAATAGTTCTCAAAGATATAATATTATATGTGGGTGGATTTGAAAGCATGTTTTCCAAGTTATTAGAGTTCCCCTTCCTTATATTTTATGACTAGATGAAACTATTATGAAACCTCCATCGACTTATGGTGTTTGGTTTGTTGAAGCCTACTCTAGTCCTACAAATATCGTAGTGTAGAATTATTTTTTTGGATGATGATTTAATTTCCCATTTTACATTTCTTCCACTTCTTAACATATTGAACCAAGATAGATATTTCCTTATCATACATAGGGTAGTTTGGAACTCCCCTATGAAACATCCCAAAATGATAGCAGACCAACCTATCTTCTTGTATCAACACCACTACCATAGAATATTCATTAATTTATGTCTTCAATTTGAAAGGCTTATACAAGTTAGAAATGCAAGGATTCATGTTTGACTAATCTTGTGTTTCAATTCATCAAAATATTTATTTTTATTCTTTCCCCATTGGAAAGTCTTGCCATCGGTTGTTATGGAATGGAGTTCCATAACTATCGCTAAATGGTTGAAAATCCACATGTAATACATTACCCAAAAAAAACTCCTAAATCTAATAACATTAGTAGGAAATCCACTTGACAATGAATTTCATATTTGAAAAATATATCTTAATTTCTGCTCCACCAATCATGCACCCCAAATACACCAAAAAATGCTAGGAAAACACACATTTCCTAAGGTTGGCTAGAAGTGAATTTTTTTAGATTATATAACACTTGGATGAGATGTGAGATGCGGTCTTCCAAGATATAAATTTAAACTCTTATGTCACCCAAATATATAATCTAAATAGGGATGTAATTCATAATTCACTAATCTCATAAATGTAGCTAGTGCATTATATAAACCAAAAGTCATGTAAACAAACCTTTCTTTGTCTTGAAGGTATTCTTCAAAGTGTCTTCTTATTTAACATGTACCTAGTGGTATCCCAATTTCATGTCCAACTTGGTGAATTAGTTGGCATGCTACCAATGATTTAATAGATCATTGATCCTAAGTATCGATTTGTGAGTGATATTGTTCAAAGCTCTATAGTCGATACATATTCTCCCAAGTCTCGTCCTTCTTGAGTGCTTTGATGATAGGAGGACCACGAGGTTAGGTGCTTGTTCAAATTACTCCCAACTCTAGTAGCTATTAAAAATTTTTCTTCACTTCACCTTCTTTCAAAATAGGTTGTATATACAACCCAATATTTGGTAATGGAGAGTTAGGTAACAACTATATATTTTGCTCCACTTACCTCTTATAAGGTAGCCCTTTAGGACCCTCAAAGACTCTCCTTTATGTCTACAATAACTCCTCCAATTGGCGTTTCTTATTTCTAATACACTCCTTTAGGGATTCCTTTACTCTTACCAATTCATCAACCAATTTATTATATTAACAAAGAAATACATACTTCTTGCTAGGTTTTATCAACTTTTTGGCTTGGTTTTCACTTACTAGGGAGATACTGAATTTTACTTGTTTTTATTGGTGAGATAATACTTCCCATCCTTGATTAGTAAGTATTGGATTTCTCCCTACATGGATACTATATCCCTCGTGTACATTTATTGACTTCGAAATGTTATAATGCATATGTTAAATTGTACTACATCTCAATATAGTTCATTAATCAAATATACAATTATATCAAACTTGATCCAACACTTTTTTGTGATATTGAGATATAATTCATTTATTACCCATACCAATGAAAATGGGTTAGGAATATCATGAACTTCCAACCCAAAATTTCTAACTAGATCAATCGTTATAAGGTTTCCTGTGAACTAAAATTGAATAGTGCATATAACTTGGTATTTTTGACTTGTATCTTAATATGAGAAAGTTTTTTCATCTCCTTCTATTCCTTGTGATGAAGGCTACTCAAATTCACCTCCTTCTACACTAAGGTGAAGACAATATTCTCATCCACATCCAACCTACTCCCTAGTCGGTTGCTTTAATATGTAGCTAGAAAGTTCTTATCTTTCACGTCCTTCTCATGATTCTTTGGATTTAGCTCTAGATAAAACTTCAAACATTTATCTTCAATGTGACCATTGATATTAAAATGGTTGTAGTGGTTGTTTGTATCCTTCCATTCATGTGCAGTACTTGTCATATTTATTTTATTTTCCTTTCCACTTCTTCTTCCCCTTCATAGAATATCTTGGCGGTATTTCTATTTAGAACCACTTGCCTTTCTTTTCTTGCGGCCTATGTTCTCCATACACTTTTCTTGCATGTAGACCTCATTAATGGTAGTTTGTTTGAAGAGAATAACTTGATTTCACAAAATATTTTGTATAACCCCTAGATAATTGACAAGCATGTTTATATTCTTGGGAGATACCCAACATAATCATAATTTTCTTGAACTAGTTGGTGTATCCTCACACAATTTTCCCTTTCCTATACTTTAAGTGATCCTAGTGGATCCACTAGTCCTCTAAATAACTAATAGGGTAAAAAAAATAACTTTCTTAAAGGCCTCCCACATATTTAATAGTGGATCACCCTCTATCTTGAGTGTCTCCATGTGACTTTCCCACCATGTTAGTGAATGGCCCTCTAGTTTTATTTGGGAAAATAAATTTTTATAATATTTGTATATTACGAACACTAAAATATACTTCCAACTATTGTAACCAATAATTCAAATTAACAACATCCATATCACCTTGATAGGGCTTGATATGCACTTTGACTTCCATTTTTAAACATATACTATGAAATAGTGATGACACTAGAACTTATTTTCTCTTTCTCAAGTTCTATTTTTTACTCATTTTCTGAGTTTTATTATCTCCTAGTTTCTCATCTAATCCAACTTGTGAGTGAGAGCCACTAACCTCCTTAAAATTCTTGAACTTTTCTCTAGAACCACCATGAGGAGGGACATGTTGCAAGAGGTATAAATGAATTTCTCTTCCACTACATCATTGGGGATTTTATGAGTAGACTCATCCACCATGAATAGGGTTCTATGACTTCCTTCTTAAGACAAGTATT
Source organism: Pinus albicaulis (assembly GCA_034641835.2). Lineage (NCBI taxonomy): Eukaryota > Viridiplantae > Streptophyta > Pinopsida > Pinales > Pinaceae > Pinus > Pinus albicaulis. The sequence goes on along the minus strand of CM076583.1, from coordinate 759,966,189 downwards.
AGACCCCACAATTTCCACTAGTGCCCAAAGGAAAATTGCTCTAGCACCAATATGATTTGTAAACTCTTATGGATATTCCACTAGAATTATTTGTAACAAAAAAACTTGTGAATATATTTCCCTAGCTATATTGCACGTAGGCACTAATTTTTTTCTAGCCTCCAAATCACTCTTGTTATTGCCTAGAAAGTCATCTGAAAGACCATTGCTTTGCTTGAAATTTTCCTAAATGTGATGAAGATTTCTTGTATACTCTAGTACTACCTTTCCTTTAGAAATATATGAAGATTATGCTCCAATATCACTTGTCACAAAATTATATCCTACTCAATTTTTTCTTTGCAAACATGAGTTACACCAAAGTCTTTTTGGGTACTTTAGGTCATGTGGTACTACCTTGCCTTGGCCATAGAAACTTGGACAGCATGCACTTACTAAAACTAAAATATTTCCCTTCACTTAAGGTCTACCCACATCTTTTCTTAAATATACAACCTATCAAATGCAACTAAGTTCTACCCAACCAATTTCATTCAATGGTAGACATACCTCTAATTGTGTCCTTTAAAATATTCCAGCAATAATTTATCAATTAGTGAATTCAAATTAAAGAAAGGAAAAGAGGAATTCAACAATTATAAATATTCCATAACTATAACACCCCCAACCACCCACTAGGGCACATTATTAACTCTCAAATTCCTAACTCTAATATTCTCCTTTAATCTAGCTCATAAAATCTTTGATACCATAATATATTATGCCCACTAGGGCCCAACGTCAACTATATTTTCATTTAATTACTATGTAGTATAATCTATTTACCACAGTAGTCCTAATTTTATCATTATGGAATTTGTGGTACCTTAATTGTGTTATGTTATACATGTCTAGTGCATACTAGCATGCATGGAACATTTACTCTTTCATAACAACATGCTTAAACATGAAGAAACATATAAATTATAAATGGCATGTAAATAGATGACATATACACTAAATAATCATAATATGCATAAAATATAATACTTATCATTTAAATGAAACACTAACTAGCTACAAGCCTCATATGTTCCACCAATCCATATACCACAATACTCCAATACTCATAGTGGTGGGTCACCCATTAGTTGGGTTTATGGGTCTATCAGGGAAAGAGGCTACCTAAATCTAATTAAGTTTCATAGGTAGCACCAACAAGGTAATGGGACAATGTATTAGAGTCTAGTAGCTTTCAATATATAGTCTCTAATCCCCCATAAGCCTGCAAAACCCAAGGTAGTGCACCCATAATCCTCCAGGTTGTGCTATTATCCTTCCAAGGCTCCCAACATAGGTTTTTGTTGACGTTATTGGATATCCGTCAACCAAGGGGGTCTCCCCATTGTGAAGTCCCAATTAGACCTCACACCATTTAGAATAGGAGCCCCATCTGGAGTATAGGGCCCATTGCCATATATTCTTATAGCTTTGTCTTGGCTTTAGGTGCCAGCAAGAGAGAGAAGTGTGTATGTGTCTTCAAAAATAAAGTGAGTGTTCCTGGTGAGTGTTCGGTTGTTGGTGTGTCAAGGTTCTTCTACTTCGGAGGGGAAAAAGAAGATGAGCCTCTAAGAGAGAGGTAATAGTACCACTCTAGAAATGACACACACAAACAGGAAAGATTTGTCTAACATCTAGTGGAATATTCCACAAATATGCGACGGTCATTTCAACCATCACAACACATTATCAATATTATAAGCACTAAAATAAATGAAATAGCTCAACTACTTTAGTGTTGGGAATCACAATTGTCGTTAGACCAAAACTTGTAGGTGTTAGTCAACGATCACATCACCAGAGATAAGGATCCACTAGAGGCAGTTAGTCCATGTCACGAAACACACGGGGAGTGTTGGTTTATCCAATGTCCAACAATATCCCCCCCAACATGATCCAGGTGTGTATCGAACTCATGACCTATGCTCTGATACCACTCATTTTTTTCTTTCCGTAGGCAGCCACAAGAGAGGTTAGTCATTAGTCCAGGCCTGGAACACCCATTGTTTCTCTACACCAATAGAACTTATGAGTGTGCACAGACTTCATCAATGCATCTGTAACATTCTTTGAAGTGTCCACCTGTAATAGCAACACCTTTTTATCATCAACCATATCTCTCACAAAGGGATATTGAACATCAATGTGCTTTGTCTTTGAATGATAAGCAGGTTTCTTAGCCAAGAAAATTTCACTTTGGCTATCAAATTCTATCCTTATAGTTCGCTGCACCAACCCCATACTTGAACACAATATTTGCAACCAAACCGCTTCCTTGCTTGCATGAATGGCTGCCATGTATTCTACTTCTGTAGTTGAAAGAACCACTACATGATGTCTTTTACTCATCCAACTGACTGCACCACAAAATAGGCTAAACACATACCCACTTGTAGATATTCTTTGGTCCAGATCTCCAACCCATTCCACATCAAAAAAACCATAGATTTCCAAAACTCTATCCAATCATGGTCTTCCCTGGTAGCACAAACCATAATCACTAGTGCCACACAATTATATGAAAACCCACTTCACTGTTTTCCAATGCTCCTTCCCTGGTTTTGAAATAAACTTTCTTAATAATCCCAATGCATGTGCAATGTCTGGTCTAGTACAGATCATTACATACATCAGGCTACCCACTGCACTTGCATATGGGACACGAGACATATCCTCCTCTTCTTCTTGTGTCTTCGGACATTGTTCTGCAAATAGCTTTACACCTACAGCAATAGGAACCTTCATCAGTTTACTATTCTACATATTGAACCTCTACAATATTGTCTCAACATACTTCCTCTTGTTTAACCCAAACTTCCTCTTTGCCTGATCTCTCTTAATTTCCATGCCAAAAATATAGTTTACAACACCAAGATTCTTCATGTTGAATTTGGAGAACAATTGGGCCTTCAAATATTGGATAATTTCTTTTTCATTTCCAACCAGCAACATATCATCCATATACAAGACCAAATAAATAACACGATCACCAATTAATTTAAAATATACATAGTGATCCTCTTTGCTTTTGGTGAAGCCAAGTCCCCATATATAGGTATCAAATTTATGATACCACATCCTTGGTTACTATTTTAACCCATACAGAGACTTTTTTAACCTGCATGCCAGTTCTTTCTTACCCTTCACCTTAAATCCTTCAGGTTGCTTCGTGTAGATCTCCTCTTCGAGATCCCCGTGAATAAATTTTTTCTTCACATCCATCTAGTCTATCTCAAAATCAAATGCAGCAAAAACATATAAAAGTAATCTAATAGAAGCAACCTTGGTAATAGGAGAAAAAATATCACCAAAATAAATTCCCGACACCTGGGAATAAAATTTTGCTACCAACTGAGCTTTGTCTTTCTCCACCTTGCCTTCTACAGTCATCTTCTTCTTAAACACTCATTTTCTCCCGATGGGATTCCTTCTAGCCAACAATTCCGCCAGATCCCATGCCTCATTTTTGTGCAAGGATTCCATTTCAACAACCATGGCCTCCTTCCATAGTTTTCCATCCTCTAAATCCACTTCCTCCCTAATAGTTCTGGGATCATCATCAATGATAGTTAAAGAAAAATTTGAACAGAAAGAATATGGACCATACCTTTCTGGTTTCCTTCTTTCCCGAACTAGTATTTTCACAACTGGAGTTTGTGGCTCTTCCTCTTCTGAATCTTGTTTTGTGTAGAGTCTGGTTCATCCTCCTTTAGCTCAAACTCTATCTTCTCAGGTTCATTTCACAAGAGTTCATGTTTAACAACATATTTCACCTCTCTAAACACCACATCTCAACTATACACAACCTTCCTTGTTTCTGGGTCCCAAAGCTTGTAACCTTTTAAACCATCCTTATACCCAATAAAGATGCACCTTTCATATTTATTATCCAACTCGATCATTTTCTCCTTTGGAACATGTACATACGCATCACATCAAAATACCCTCATATGTGAAAGAGAGGGTTTCTTGCCAGTCCATACCTCATGTGGAATCTTATCCTCCAACGTTGATGAAGATGATTTCTTAACTAGGTAACATGCAGTCTCCACTACCTTTACGTAGAATTCTTGTCCTAACCTGGTACCATTGAGCATGCTTCTTGCCTTTTCCATCAGTGTTATGTTCATTATTTTTGCAACTCCATTTTTTTGAGGTGTGTATGGAGTATTCTTCTGTCATGCTATACCACACTTCTTACAAAACTCTTAAAATTCCTTCTTGCAGAACTCTCCACCGTCATCTATCCTCAGCACATTTATCTTCTTCTCTGTCTGGTTTTCCACCAGAGCCTTAAATTCTTTAAATCTGTCAAAGACTTCAGATTTCTTCCTCAAGAAATATATCCATGTATTCCTTGAGAATTCATATATGAATGAAAAATAGTACACAGACTTACCCATTGATGGAACTGACACAAGTCCAAACACATCATTGTGCACAAACTCTAATATGTTTTTCTCCCTCTTAGCACCAGAAGGAAAACTCACCCGAATCTGCTTCACATATAGACAATTTTCATAGAAATTGAAATCCAAAGAGAAATTAGAAATACCTTCTACCATACCATTACCATGCAGTATCTGAATGCCCTTCTCTCCAATATTTCCAAGCCTTTGATGCCATATCATGGTCTTTGCTCCAGAGACTGCAAGGCTTTCTGCTCCACTTTCAAGAACCACAAAACTGTTGCACCCATAAATAATAGTACTACCCCAAAGCTTGTACAAATTTCCAATCCAAACTCCATGCATTAATACCAATGCTCCCTGAACCATCTTGCAGGTATCTTTCTCAAACATTTTTTTTACACCTACATCATCCATCTTGCTTACAGAAATTAGATTTCTAGCCAATGCAGGAATATGTGGAACACTAGGAAGTGTTCTAATCCTTCCACCTTGCAGCTTCAGCTTGAATTTTCACGTCTGATGATTCTAGCCTTCCTATCATCCCCTAATAATACATCACCACCATCATACTTCTCATACTTGCAGAACCACTCCTTGTGGGGAGTGAAGTGAAAGAATGCACCTGATTCAACCAACCATGCCTCATGATCTACATGTGTGTTTGAAGAAGAATCCAAATACACATCCCCACCTTCATTTGAGGTGGTTTTTGCCTCTACAGAAGGAGCATCATCAGATCCCTTTCCTTTCTTAGTAGCTTTAGATCTGTAGTCCTTTTTGAAGTGCCCTTCCTTTCCGCATTTATGTCACACCTTTAGCTTTCTTGGAGATTTAGATCTCCCTCTAGATTTAGATATCCCACTCAAAAATTTATTTTTGTTTCTATTATGTGACCTTCCTCATACAAATAAGGCATCTCCATTTTGGCCCTCATTTCTCCGTCTCATTTCCTCCGACAGCAAGGCTAAGACAATTTCATCAAAATTCAAGGTAGTTGTATTGCTACCTATTGCAATAACCAGCCTATCCCACAAATCTAGTAGAAACACAACAAATTAATGCACTTATATTCATATGATATTTTAATAACAACAAATGACAACTAACTTACCACAGTATTGAAGGTGTTCATATGCTCTGTCATTGAGTCTCCATCCTTCATCCTCATGTTATACAGCTTTTTCCACATGAAAAATTTATTCACCAGAGACTTAGATTGGTACAAGTCCCTAACTTGACCCACAAATTCTTCATTGTAACTTCCAAAGATACATTCAACAATACTGAATCTAAGATAAACAATCGTATTGTGCTCTTTGCCTTCCAATCCAACTTCGCCAAGTCTTCATTCAACATTTTCATTGGTTTAGTACCTGGATCTACCATGATCCATTGATATTTATCCACTAGAAGATCATCCATCTAGAGCTTCCACAACTCAAAAATCTAACCATTAAATTTCTTGATCTCTATCTCTCCATTTCTCGCCATCTTCTTTCACCACAAGAATCGATCCCGCTGATCTCCCACTGAACAAGGTCTACCACAGGCCCGAGCAAAAAAAACCCTCAGCAGCAAAAACATCCCTTGAAGCTGAAACAACTCTAATACCAAATTTTGGGAATCACTATTTCCGTTATAGCAAAACCTGTAGGTGTTAGTCAATGATTGCATCGTCAGAGATCAAGATCCATTAAACGCGGTTAGTCCATGTTGTGAAACACACAGGGAGTCTTTGTTTATCCAATTTCCAAAATTTAGTATAGGTGAAAACAAACATGACACACAAATATTCACAAAAAATTCTTACAAATATTCATAACCCATGCATAAAGAAATTGTTGGCCATTAGGCTTCAAGTATTAAGTAAAAGTCCCAAGATACATGTATACAATGAACAACACTAGTTACAATAGTGGAGCATTAGAGCCATGACTTCCTCCCCAGAAGTAATAACTCTATCTTTGTGATGTCTTGTGGGAGAAGCTAAGGTGAAAAGCCATTTTCTTGTACAATGAGGGTCTATATATAAAAATGGGGTTACCCTTCACCTCCCTTGTGACTCTTGGACTACCCTCATGATTTTTCGACTTCGCTATGGCTTTTTAACTTCCTACATGACTCTTCACATTACATGAATGTCTCTTGGACCTCCACTTTACGTTATTTTTCTCCAATATTAAATTAAATATTCCACATAATGATGTGGCACGTGATGACTCATGACATGACATGGCATGATATTGATGGCATGGACTGCATGATAACATGGTAGTTCCAAGCCACTCTTTGTTTCTGCTTTATTTTGTCTTCTTGAAAGATGGATCATGTTCTTATTCTTTTTCTTCCAAATGGATTGGACATGAAGATTCTTCATTGTAAATTTATCTCCAGTTGTTGTCTCAATTTGAAGTCCCTTTTCTTCCTCTTGATTGATTAGCTTGTATTTTCATCTAATGAAGTGTCTTCTGGCATGGTCTCCTTCTCCATATCCTTCTTAATCATATTTTTATAGCATGATAGATTACATGCGTCTACAATTCACTCATGACAAGATGAAATCAGTTTGATAAACCCCTAGTCTAATATGTTTCTTGTTGATCCACTGATTGAGTCAGAACTGGGTGGAAGGATGAGGGAGAGGCTTAGTTACTGCGTAATAGTGCAACTAAGGAAGTTAAGGGTCAGGCTTGAGCCATGAGACTACGCAATGTGCAATTCGGGTTGGATTGTGCAAGAATATTGTGCAATTGGGGAGCTCAGGGAGCCAAGATTAGAGATTTAGAATTTATTTTTTCCACTATGCAATTATGGAAGGAAGAGGAGGTTAGGTGATTTTGCATTTCAAGAGCTTGGGGTTGAGGCCTGAGCATGGAGACTACACAATGCACAGTTGAAATTGTGTAATTTTGGAGGTCAAAGGTTGAGATTGAGCATTGTGATTATGCAGTGCACATTATTGCCAAGGAAGGAATTGTGCATTTAAAAATTTCAAGGGAAAAGATTGTTGCTTGAGGGCTAATACTTCACAATGCATAGTTCAAGTTGGGCAGAAAGGGGTTAAGTGACCTAGTCGGGAGTTTTCCCAATTCAGGCTAAGTGCTGGATCAATGAAGAAAAGATGAACCAAAATAAAACTTAAACACAATCATACACTTAGATCACTTGGAGAGATGACAAGAAACATTTATAATATATGAACAACATACTTCCCCTAAATGTCACAACTTTTCCATCACTTACACCAAGTGCGACACCAAAGATGAACTTTGCAACGAAAGTGATGAAACTTGTGCGACAATTCTTGAAAATTTGGAAATGATTGTGGTACATTTTTACATGACAAGACCAAATCACTTACACAAATATTACCCCCAAAAACAAACCCTAGCTACATTGTGTGACACTTAATATGCTAGAAAATGATAATTGTTAAAGTGTGAACGACACTTGTAGTATGTGAATGACAGTGAAAGAAACACATGCAAGAGCTAATATAACATGAAGAAAACAAAAAGCGACAATCACAAGCATGAAAATTACACTTGTGAAAGAAAAGGTATGCAAAAGCGACAGTTTGCAAAACTCACTGAAATAGAAGTACAAACGCAACTAGAAGTGAGAAATTGTCAATGTTAGTGTGCACTGACTATCGACATGGATTGAACATGGATTGTGCTAGAATTATTCAAGCGTGCATGAAGGAATGTGCTCATGAATTCATTACAGACTGAGCATGTGTGAGCGGGTGAATTTTACACTTACAATCCACAAAGGGAGCTTAAAGACTTATCAAAGCTAGAAGTGACTCTAGAACGGTCGAACGTAAGATCCACAGTAGGCTCAAAAATTCAAGTATAGGAAAAATTTTGGAGGGTTTTTTCGTAGCGTCAACAATTTTCCAAGGAGTCTTAAATCCCTCTAGCTTCTAGGAGTTCCAACTACCCTCCAGAGTCTCCATGTACCAACCAAGATACACACCATGGAATCCTATTTCCCTACTTATTTCCACCTGGGATCCAAAATGTAATTGGATCAAAGAGTCACCACCCCTCTCCAAGAAAATACTCTCCCATAGTCATGAGAGTGATGTAAATTACACAAAACTCTATCCTTTTATGTGCATGTGCCATTTTTTACAAGTGGCACCTCAAGAATCCCATTTTCCCACTTTTTGGATACTTAGGATAAGAACCTAACTTTAGGATTTTTAAATATAGTATTTGGCTTAGCCTCTTATCATTAATCCCATCATTCAACCTTTATCCCCCTTTCTCACCGGTGGAATCTTAGTTTCCCATATTCTATCACCTAACTCAGTCTACAACAAAAAATTATTTTTAATATCGGTGTGATTACAAAAGTTTGCATAGCAAGGTTCATTCTCATTTTAACACATAGGCTTATCAACCTAAAATCACATAAGAACTCTAACCTCAAAAAATATAAACATCAACACACAATCCCAACCATCCTAGCTCACTAGCCTAACAAACATGTGTACAAGTATACATGGACGTCATCCCAAGGGTATTACAGTAACACACATGTATCGGAAACACCTAGAGTTGGTGCCTCAACTTTATTATATGAATAATGTCATAATTGTACAACAAAGGACTTGTAACCTCATACCTGCAACTCTATTATATATGTACAATGATTCTAAGGAAATATATACTTTATCCTACTACATAATATGCTTGCATAGACAACCTTTGCAGTAAATGCAAGCATTGCCTCTCGTAGGTCATGTCTTCTTATTCTCACTTAACCAGTGGAATTTTCCCTATTGTTCCTAACACTAAACTTAGCAAAAATTGTAGAGCTCACTTAAACTCCTTGTGAATGACTAGTCATTTTTTATTGAGGACTTTTGAGCCATTCTCCTTTTTATATGAGACTTAAAATGTGCTTGATGAATGGTCATTGGTTCGTCGACCCTTACATTCAACAAGTGTGCCCAATTCTGCACCCAAGTGTACCCAAGTCAATCCAACTACACCCAATTTCATCGAAGTGTACATTATGGACATGTGCTCCCAATGAGTGATCCCCACTATTGTTCTCCATGGACTCTTGTTCCTAAAGTAACCTCTCCTTTCTATATCAACACGCAAGTGTGAACCTATCAACTCCTTAGGTCCTCATGTAGTATAGACACCCAAGCCAGTTAAGCTCTTTATGTCAATCTCATTTTTCATGTATCAAGCTTGTAGACTAGATAGGATCATTTGTCATAACCCCCACTTTACCTTCCCTCACCAATTTCCTTCCATGCTTCTCTCGATGCATCTAATTAGTGTGATTTATCAAGGTCTATGGTGTGCTCATTCTAAAAAAGGTGCCCAAAAAATCCATTACACACTTACCATCGGGTTAGGGTGAACAAAGACAACTCTTCTACCCATCAACCTTCCATCTTGTCCATCTGTATTAGTGAATAACCACCTAGGTTATCATACGATGGAAGTTCTTGAAGTCATTCAAGGCTAAGGCCTTATAAGTTTCCTTCAATACTAAGCTAACTTAAACAATAATATTAACTTAAAATAATTTCATATTATATTTTATATTATCATTTTATTAGTTATATAGTCATCATTTAAACTTCTATCAGTACCAATTAATGATGAAAGAAACTTTTTAATCCTCCCAAGTTTTTTAATAATAATTATCTAAGGCAAAAAATAATGGAGTAAATGTGGATTGTTGATTAACAAAAGTAAATATTCTATTTTTTATTTTTTTAGTTTTTTTAGTTATGGTATTGTTAGTGAAAGTGCAATTTAGCATTTTTGAATTAAAAATTTTGAATGTTAAATGAATTTAATCCTTTGAAAATCCATTATTTCATTGATAATATGCAATGTTAACCATTCAATAAAATTTTAAATGCAAATATATATATATATATAAACAAACTAAAAGCAAGAAGAAGAGGTGGAAATAAAACAAACAAGAACAACTTCACCCTAACACTTACTACATGTTTAGAATGTTTAAGCTTGTAAAAAAATACTTCGTCGGTATACTTTAATATGTATTTTCCAATAATGGAGGTTAATGGTCGCTTTTTTTATTAGGTTTGTGAATGGTCACCATGTCCCTTAGCCACATTGTAATCAGGGGTTTGTAATTAGTCTTTAGGGTGTGGTCCAATGGGTAGGTGGGGAGGTCTGGTCCCCACATGTTTCGTGGTCCAATCCTGGGCAGGACTATGTATGTCTAAGAGTTGTTCCAAGCACGATTTTCAGTTTTGAGAGTTGAAGTGAACTGTTGCATCACACCATTTAGACAATTAGATCGCTTACTGTATATATCTGAAGTAAAAATGTAATTCTTCAATTGATCAATTTTCAAATCATGTGTTGAAAACGTAAATCGTTAGATAGCGATCTCTCTTGAAAATGGTAAATTTTATGCAAGTTTTTTTTAATTTCAATGGGTACAAGGGAGTTAATTTATTGAAGAAATCTTGCCTCAAGCAGACCTCAGGCATACATAGTCTTGTTCAGGAGATATAGGGGACCAAACCTCCACATCTAATAGTTAGACCGCATCCTCGAGACTCAACAGCTACAAGGAATTTTATTTTCATCATGTTGTTGCACGCGGACCCATGAAAGATCTCCAAAGTCTGGTGTTCTTGTAGCATAAATTTCCAAGGGTATGTAATTGACAGGCACTGTAATATACATATATTTAACAAATGGGAATTCCTCCTTTGGGCACCATAATATACATATATACATTGATTTTTTATTATTATTAATATTTTAAATTTCACATATTAAAAATATGAATGAATTACACCTTTCTTTTTTTATTCTTATCGATATATAATTGAAATTTTTTACTTTCAATACTTTTTGGGATTGAAATATTTTATTGGGTGTAGTCTAACTAATAGAGGAAATGACCCTTTTTCGAGCATTATGTCTAGTCAATTTTATTCAAAATAGGGTACACATTTTTAAGAATCATAATTTTAAGTTGTTTAATTTATGGTGTTGAATCCATTTATGCATTCAAAGATGTATTTTAAACAACAATAAATCATAATCTCGTTAGGAATTGTATTCTCATATTCCTGGAAAAAGGTCATTATTATATATTTTAACACTAGAAAGAGAAAATATATATATTTTTTTAATTATTTTATCTTTGCCTAAATTCCATATAAATTTTTTACTTCATATGGATATCCAAATATTTTATTTACATTTGAGATAATAATAATAATAATAATAATCCAATTTTAAGGTCACGGCCAAGCAAGACACCAAAATTTTGTATGAGACCCCTTGTTTGCGGGACAAGGGATCCACCTCCGCGCAACAATTTGACTGCTAAGTCTAGCAAGGCATACATACTCTAAGACTTAGCATACATACTCTACCCCCCTCTGGTTTTGAACCTGTGACCTCTTAGGAGGAAACACATGCTCTTAACCATTAGGCCCACTAGAGTTAGAATTAAGGATTTTTACATATCTTTCATACTAGGTTGTAATAACAACTAATGGAGCATGAGATGAGTAAAACCAACTAACATGTACATTTATTATTATTTTTATAATAGTCGAATTCATATTTTTATTTAGAGAATATTTTATTTTTATTTTAAAATGGAAATGCCTCCACATTGACTATGGATGGAATCACACATTACCCTCATAGTACGTTGTATAATGCACCTCTATAACACTAGTGCTATTATATCCTATAGAGCCATCTTAGTAAGCTCCCATATGGATCAAATCTTTGATGATCCATCTTAGTAAGCGCCCATATGGATCAAATCTTTGAGGTACAAACATCTTTTAGAGTGCAAAGTTTTAAAAATGCAGCTCAAAAGATTGTTTCAAACTTCACACCTAATAGATTTTTGGTTAAAATGGATATATATAGTCTAACTTATAGACAAAATAGTCTTTTTCACCGGAATTCACCAAAATTCAGCAATACAATTTCAAGCAAGAATATTTTTTTTTGTTCAAAATACATTTTTGAATGCATAAATGGATTCAGCGCCCTAAAAAATGGGCACTGGAATTATACAGATTAAAAATTTTAAACTCAATTTTTTAAAATATCTATCGGATTTTAATTAAATTAACCAGAAAAAATATCGTGAAAAATGTCATTTTATCTATAAGTTAGACTGAGCTTTTATATATATATATATATATATATATATATATATATATATATATGAGATTTCATACAAAATTTCCCAAAAAAAATACTTGAAAATTACCAAAATGTAAAATAGTGAGACTGCTTCAAAAATTTTAAACATGACATTTTATAATTTTCAATTTTTTTATATAGTTTTTTGTTTTTTTGTTTAAGTTGATATTGAAATATTTCACTTAACATGGGCATGGAGGTATTTTATCTATGACCCACATTGAATTTTTTTATGATTAAAAATATTTTTAATTGCTACATTTTAACTTTACATTGAGAAGTGGAATTATTATACATTTGTTTTTTATTATTTTTATTAGGAACTAATTGAATGTTTTTACTTTCAATTACTTTTTCTTGGGCATTGAAATATTTTATTATGGTCAACATGAGTATTTTTACTTTCAGTTATTTTATCCCTCTCTCAAATTAATATAAAATTACATTACTTCAATTGGAAATTGAAATACTTTATTTATTGTTACGACCCAAAATTCTAAATTTCAATAGCTATAACCCATATTTTCAAAAATTTCTGCTGGATTTATGGGTTATTTTGTGGGTTTTTTAGACTAGGCGATATAAAATTACATTACTTCACTTGGAAATTGAAATACTTTATTTATGGTTGAGAGCGAGTCAAATAATTTTACCACCTCTCCTACACACAAACATGTTTATTCATTTTATTATTATTATTATAGTTGACTGTTGTATTTTTAATTTAGATATTATTTTAGTTTATTTTTAAAAGGGATGTTTGAGCACGGAAAAAATCACACATTACCCTCATATTGGAGTGTATAATGCACCTCTCCGCCCAATAAAAATTTGAATAGTATTTTTATATAGTTAAATTAAAATTTTGAAAACTCTATTTCAAAATAAACATTATCTATTCACTTAACTACTAGCATAATTATAGTCTATTAAGGGTAGCTAAATTGGTGATTGCTCTATTATGAAGTATTATGTAAATCGTGAGATTATTAATATAACTATATTTAATTTTAAAAAACTATAAATCAACTATATTTTAATTATTATAAAATTTAATTAAATAAATAATAAATAATTATATATATGAAACAATATTTTAAAACCAACCTACATCCATCTTAACTCTAAATCTACCAAACTCCAAGAGGGATCAAATTTATTTTCAATCTCAAAGAGGTTTACATCTAAGAAATTTGATTCCTCTCTGCCCTAAGTAGATCTGAAGTACTTAAGATGGATCATATTTGCATCTCATGTGATCCATCTTGGCATCTGGTAGATCCATAGTTAAGATCTAGGTTATTTTAATTATTAATTATAATTATAATTATTAATTATTAATTTTTTATTTTATTTTATTTTTAGTTTTATGTAATTTGAAAGTTAAAAAAAAAGAATTACCTAGTCAAAATGTTAAACATTACATTATCTCTACCATAGTGGGTTGGAGAGTGCCTCTTAGCACAAAAATTAAACCATCCTAGATCCATTTAACTTCATATCTACGAAGCCCCTAGAGGGATCAAATGCACTTGGTAGATCCAGAGCCAAGATGGATCTAGGCTAGTTTAATTTTCCGCTTTAAATAGGATATATTCCACATGAATACCATGGGAAATTTTTATCTTTATTAGTATTTTATTTTTTAATTAAATGGATTAAATTAATGTATAAATACTTATGTATATGGGATATTCTCTACTATGAAAAATATAAAGTTTCTTCTACATAGTTATCTATACTGAGCTCCACAACAAGGGCCCTGCCCCCTCCTTTAGTTGGATTGTCTTAGGAGTTCATAATGATTCTGGATCTACTATTATTCCCCTTCAATATCCTCATCTTTGAAATAATTTTAATAAATTATATGGATAAATTGGTGTTTCTGGTTTTGCAATAAACCTTTCACTGGGTGCACTGTGACAAGCTAGAAATCCAAGGCATTTCTTACTAAAAGCAGTACGAGATCTGAAATAACAAGTTAAATCCAGTAATATTAGAGAATATATAAAATATGTGGAGGACCACGCTCTTATATACAAATTTATTGGATTATGTCTTTTTGAAAAGGCTTTGATTGGGTGGATCCAAAATAAATGGAAGTCCGGAGTCAAACAGAATTGGAGTTAGGGAACAAGGGTCTCTTTACAGTCATTTTCTCTAGCCTGGAGATTGAAGATTTTTGAAGGAGGGGTATATTTTTTCAATAATTTAAGGCTCTTCATGTGATTCTGGAAGGAGAAATATAATGCAGAGAAGGAATGTTTCCATGTTTCCCTAGTGTGGGTTTATCTCTTTTCTCCTCCCAAGGAATACTGGGAGGAGGAAACCCTTGAAGGCATCGGAAACTTTGTAAAAATATCAAAGGTTACCAAGAGAGTGAGGTACACTTAATATGCACAAATTTGAGTTTACATAAATATGTCCCAACCTCTTCTAGCCTCCATAGATATTTACTATCAAGATAGTGTCTGAAAGCAATCTCTAGATAATGAACATGTCCCATTTAGGTAAAAACATTGTCATGAATATGGGAACCTTATTAGGGAATGTCTGAAGAATACCAATGAATTGTCTGAAGAAAACCCTTCTCATAAAGAGTCTATTGATTTGGTAAAACTCCCCCATAGAAGAAGAAATTTGAGTTCCCAAGGTATCTCAAATCTTGACCAAATCCCCAGATCTAAAAATAGGTTCAATTCTCTCTCTTCTTCAAAGGATTTTCCAAAGAAATACAACATTTAATCAAGCATGAAATAATCATAAGGAAAATACCATAACCCTCTATCAAATCCTATAGAGGTTGTGAAAAAGTATTTTGCAGAGCACCAACCAAATCCATCACCACAAGAAATGATTAACTCCCCTTCAGAAGAAGCCGAAGAAAAATTTGTGTCAAAATATTTTAATCTAAATGAACCATGATTGATTTCCCTTGCAGAATAATGGAATTGAAAATATGTGAAGGGAATGTCAGCTCATCATGTTAGGATTTTGTATAACACCTATCTTTGAAACAATAAATTATGGTTGAGTTCCTCAGAATCAAATCTTGGGGTTTAAACAATGGATTTCAATATGGCCTCCAGGAAAGACAAAGAAGCCAAAAAAAAAGGCCACAAGAAATAAAGCACGGATCTAAGAAGATGGTGAATAATTAATCAACTCAGGGGAAGTCATGCAAATATCAGAGGCATTTCCCCCCTTGAAATTTTGAGTCTTATAGGATTTTTCTATGTTTCCATGATTATTATAATAATTTTATGATTGTGTGTTATTGCTAGGAATATTATTGGTCTCAAGTATCTATTGGATTTTAGTCATCTTTTGGAAATGGAAACTATATGTGACTTTTTATTATTAATTAAAAGATCCATTTACCCCACAAAAAAGAAGTATAAATATTTATAATAAAAAAAATAATACATGACATAAAATTAAATGATTAAAAAAATACACTTTAAAAAAATGTTAAAGGAAAATTTCTTGAGTTGTAGCTAGGAGGTTTAATTCTCCTCTCACCTGGGTTCTATTTTATCAAGACAAGTTAACCTGTGTGAAAAAAATATTAAAAATGTTTAAAATAGTGACAAGTAATTCTTGTAAGCTCTAAGGGGGGAAAGAAAATTTGGATATCTTGGTTTTGAGATGAATAGTGGTATAAGGGGCAAGAAATACTTCGACCGGTGAGTTACCAATTCACCAATTACCCCTAAAAGAAATGAATTTTCACAATATTTACTAAATCCAGGTTTTCTTTATTTTTTTAATTCCATATTGTATTTCCTAAGAAAATCATGTAAACCAAATACATCATTCATCCAACCATCTTAAGCATGTTTTTAAGTAGGTGGCCTCAATGTGCCCAGCCAGAAATCATATATTTTTTACCACCTCCCTATAGAATAATTTGTCCAAAATTGTAACAATATTAAGAGCTTTAATATAATTAAAGTATCTCCTACCAATTTTAAAAAAAAACTACAAGCAGGCATTTTATAAGATAAAAGTCTAAAAGGTGACAGGTAACAAATCCTTAGTACTAGATCCCATAGGAGTTGAGGTGCAAAAACACATTGAATGTGGTACTCAATATGATCCAACCTAGCATCCATGCTTTTAAGACATACTTGTTGGTTTCTTTGGACATGTTTGATGTCTTCAAGGGTTTCAAATATATGATATATTTATTCCTACTTTTCTATTAGGACCTTACCCAACAGGGTTCTATTTTGCTAGTATAGAGATATAGAATTGAAATATTGCTTTCTCCTTCCCCTGGTATGACCAGGTTCATCAACACACTGCCTAACTCTGTCCATTATCTTTGAGTCCAAGAAGGCCTACCTATATCTAACTGTCAGGGTTTCGAATAGATAAATTTCATTATGGGTTTCTGGGGGGACAACCAAATGAAAGGTATCAGTAGCCTCTTGGGAATGTTGTTGGGCTTGGTTTCATCTTTTTGGGTCATGAACTCCCCCCCCCCCCCCCCCCCGCGCCCCCCATATTGGCTTCTCATCTGTTGGCACTACATATTAGCAGACAATTTTATCCTCTTGATTTCAACACAGAAATGTACAAGAAAAGAAGTTTGAGTGTAGAAGTGAAACAAATTCAAGGTTGTTGACAAAAATGAGATGGTAAAATCCAATAATACCAAGAAAATCCAATAGAAGATAATAAGGTGACATTAGTAAATGCAAAGACTAAAAATTTGAAAAGGAAAAACAACACTGCATAGGGGGGAAATCCCACTAATACAACTACACGGAAGATTCAGTGTCAATGTTAAAACTAGAAGCCAACATCCAAATCCAAGAATAATACAAGCATCTAGATGATAATTAAAATATGGGTTTATAGTTACCGAGGTTGCAGTGACCTCTTTGTGTTGAGGGTGGATGAATGGCAAGGATCCCTATGTGACAAATGCATTAAGAGCACCTAAAACATTGTGGCCTTCAGCTAGAAAGTGTCCAATTATCTAAGTGGTCTTCTTTATCCCCTTTACCATAATACCAACACCCAATTTTCCCCCAGTGACACAACCTACATTCAAATCCACTTTGTTATTAGTTCTCTCCAAAGTCACTCCTGGTCATGACAAACAATTATACCCCTGACTTGTTTGTCCAAAAACCTTCATCCACCCCAAAATTCTCACAAAAAATAAGCCAGATTGCTTTCCTTAAGACCCCAAATTGTTTCCCTGTAGCATTGCAACTCAATCAAACTTGTTTCCCCCATTTCCCCCTTTGTACTATGTATGCCATGGTCGATAAGATAGCAAATTCTTACATTCTTATGCATGCATGTGGGTGGTGTTAGTTTTTGGAGTAGCAGTGGATAGGTGTTCTAGTCTCTATGGTGTCTAAGAGGCTAAGGAACACGACATCTCCAAAACCCAAAAAATATCTCACGAGAAAATCCTTAGAGGTACCTCAATTAGATTAATTAGCCATAATTAAATATTTCCTAAGTTTAACTTATGAATAGTGGTTAATTAAATAAAATTAATTGAGGGAGGTCAGTTTTGCACTAAATACTTTCGAAAAAAATAATCGACGAAGTCAATATTATCATAGCCATCAATCAATATTTGATCATGGTTGGTGGTTACCCAATAGAATATTATAAGAGCGGATTTGATGGGGTTTGGAGAATACTTTCGACTTACCCAGTTGGATCAATTCAACAGGGGTGCAGTTGAAGCTAGGGAAACACCAGCAATGAGGTATTCAGCAAATATTTGGGAGTAAATTTTGTGGGGAAAATTTCCACATTGATTTCTAGTTTCTGGAGGCAAGAAGGGGGTTGATTTATTTGTAGAGAAAGAGGTTTCATCATCTTGTGTGAGTATTTAGTTTTCCTAGTGTGAGTTACTGGAGAGACCACGTTTAAGTTTCCAGTGGTAGGATCTATTTCCCGGAGGAAGAGCGAGTGGATCTAGGAGGCAAACTGAGGTAGTATGACTTGATGGCAATTGATCCCAGTCGCTGAGTGAATTTTCAATGCCAATAATGTGAATTTCTCTACAAATAAATCAACCCCCTTCTGGAGGCAAGAAGGGGGTTTATTTATTTGTAGAGAAAGAGGTTTCATCATCTTGTGTGAGTAGTTAGTTTTCCTGGTGTGAGTTACTGGAGAGACCACGTTTAAGTTTCCAGTGGTAGGATCTATTTCCTGGAGGAAGAGCGAGTGGGTCTAGGAGGCAAACGGAGGTAGTATGACTTGATGGCAATTGATCCCAGTCTCTGAGTGAATTTTCAATGCCAATAATGTGAATTTCTGGGCAGGAGTGCCAGTGTAGGGAAGGAGTGAAGATTGGTTAGAGGAGGCCAAATCAATTGTAGACAAATACAAATAGTCTCTAGTTATTTTTCTCAATGGATATTATTAGTTTCCATAGGCTTTCCAATGAAAGGAAACTAGTTGTCATGTTTCTCAAATTGTTCAATAATACTAAAAACATCATTTGTTGCATTGCTTTTCCCTTCGAAGTTTTTCCAGGGACATTTGTCCAAAATAATAGTGTTAAAATTATTATATGTGTGTGCATATTTCTCAGTTCCAGTATTATATCTTCCACAAAAAAAATTATTTGTGAATATTGCAATAGTTATTTAATTATTTTTTGTCGTAAATTAATTTACAGAAGAAAATTGATCTCCAATAGCTAGAATTAAATTCTAGTTATTACAATTGGAGAAAATTTCACATGGTATCAAAGCATATTGGATCAAAGAGGCTCTAGATCAATATTTGTGCAGTTCAGAGGGAGATATGAAGCACAAATAACTAGATCTATTTACGTCATCCAGACAGTGAAAATTGCAAAGATATCTGTTTGATTTCCAGTCCAAGGAAATTATCTGGAGGAAGTGCGAGTTGTCTCAGTGAGTAGCAGCAAGCAATGAGGTTGTCAAAAAAGGGTTTCTAAATGCATATCAGAATTCGCAGATCAGATCTAGCATAGAGGATTTGCAACATAATGGTTTTGAAATATTAGATCAGTGCATGGTAAGGAAGAGAAATCACCTGAGGTTTTCAACCCAGTTTATTTATTTCTCCAGTGAATTTGAATTTCGCAGATTTTTCCAGAGATGGGCACAACAGGATTGAGAAACCAATATATGTTGGATGGAGCCTATAACTTTGGCATATGCAAGGCCAAGATGTTTTTTTTAATGGATAAACACAATCTGAAGGAGTTTGGTATAGTAGTGATTATTGTGCCAACTGATCCCATCCAATTTCATAACTATAGGAGGGATAATTCCAAGATGAAAAGGATGATTCTCGATGGTGTACAATATCATATTGTTCTGCATATAGCATAAAATAATACAATGAAGGATATGTGGGATTTCCTAATCAATATATACCAAGATCCATCAAAGAATTGGAATATTATCCTCAAAGAGAAGTTGAATACGTTCAATATGAACAAGGGTGAATATGTTACCACTTATCTCATGAGGATTCATTTTTTCAGGGACGGACTTGTAGCATTTGGAGAGAAGGAAGTCGATGAAAATTTAGTGCTTATAGCACTCAATGGGTTTACCAAGGAATGGTGTATGTCCATCCAGGTGATCTTTGGGTGTGACAAGATTTCACTCAGGAGGAGTTACGGCTCAAATTGTTCAAAGGTACTACTAGCAGAAGTGGAAAGGGATAGAAGGTGAAGGAGGAGTAGGATAATGTCACCCTTACAAGAAAATTAAAATAAAAGAAGTGTCCCATCCAGGTATAAGAATCAAAAGGAGAAAATAAGAAAGATATGTTGAAGGTCAAGTGCTTCAGATGTGGTGAGCTTGGTCATTATGTCATCCAGTGTCCGAAGAGGAAGAAGGACAAGAAAGGAAAGTAGAAAATAGCTTCGGTAGAGATATAGGATTTTTCTTCTATTTTGGAGGATGAATTGGCATTTATAGCAGTATTACCTCTGGGGGGAGGAGGAGCATAACTCTCTAGTATGTCAAATTGGGAAGGATCCAAGGAGGGAGCAACAAGGAGATCTAAATCATATCCAGAAGGGATTGATCGGTATATTAGATCAAGTTGTTGTGTATTCCTCAATTAGACCATTGCCTTTGCTACAGGATCCCAAGTATAGAAGTAGCAAGAAGATTGAAATGTCAGCAAGGCATAGTCATATACTTGAGAGATAGTGCAGAACTAGTTACAATGGAAGCAAGGTGTAGTCATATACTTGAGAGACAGTTGCAGAGCCAATTTCAATGACTCAGTAGACCAGTAAGAGATCGAGACTCATCATTTCAGTAACTGCACCAGTGCAAAGATAGGAGGGAGGCAATTTGAATTGGCCAATTGCAAAGAGAAAGGTGAAATTCTAGTCAGAGAACTCTAGCATAGGGGCATCAACAGTGTGAGATCATAGTAGTGTAGGGAAGCATAGTTTGGTTCAGCTATATTAGGTGGCAGGTGAATCAGAGTTGTATGGTGGATAGTGTTGAAAATGGCACCAAGAAATATTCTAATTTTATTTCCCTTTGAATTAAATTAGAAGAAAAATGCAATTCCACATCACGTGACAGCTTGTACGAGTTAAATAAGGTAGTTTGATTTAGATGGTTCAGTTAATTTGAGTTGAGGGTATAACTTGAGTCATCTAGAGTGGTTCCTAATTTTTAGGAGCCCTGGTTGATTTTATTTTGAGATGTAATTAATTGATTCATTTTATCTGATTTAAAGTCAATTTAACTAGTTCCAACTATTGGAGGAACTAGTGGAACGTCAAAGTGTGGAAGTGGAACTTGAACCACTCTCATCAATCAACCATTTAACTGATAAATCAGCCATAAATAACTCATTAATGTGTGAACTGAGAGTTACCCGGTTTAAATTGGATTTCAAGGGTAGTGTACTATTAGTTGTATAATCATCCAAATTGTACAGGCGGTGCATGTAATCATACGAAGGCCTATGATGCATTGCGTAGTATTGGATGGGAATTTACCTAATTAATAGGGGGCTAATTCCCAAGGGAAAAACATAAGGAAATAAGTACTTGGAAAGCCAAAATTTGGTTAAGTATTGGCCTAATCTTGTCTAGGAAACAGTGAGACAGATAGAGATAGTGCATAGTTGCTAGGGCATGAGAAAAGCATTGTAGTCTTCTCATATTTTCTGACTAATTAAATATACAAACATCGGGGATTTTAGTTGTGGATTTCCCCAGGAAATCATTGTGTAATGTGTTGACTGAATTCTTTCTCTTGTAAGCTTCATGATTTCATGATTGTTTAAATTGGTTTCCGCAATTGGTAGAGTAGGTTCAAGTCTATTGTTTTAGAAAATTACAATTAGCAGTTTGAATCTACAAAGAATTTATACATGGTATTAGAGCTTAAATAACTATAGAAGAGAAAAATATGAGTTTTTAATTGCAGGAGGAATGAGTTTTGCAAATATATTCTCCAGAACTAGCAGCAAGAATAGGATTTCATTCTATGGATTGAGACTTGAGCATGCCCTTGAGGGCGGCTCGAATTACATATCTTGGAAGGATGGGATAAAGGAAATTTTGGAAGATGACGGGCTAAAGGAATTCATAGATAGTGATATTTCTAAGCCTCCAACAAATGATGCTCAAGATCTAGTGATCTGGAAGAAATGTGTGGAAAATGCAAGAATGATCCTACTAGAATGAATTCGAGATCATATTGTCTCAAACCTCCAAGGCAAGGAAACTCCAGATGCAATGTGGAATGCCTTGACAGACTTGTCTAAGAATAGCAGTGACCACGTGAAGCTAGCACTGAAGGACAATCTTCAGAAAATCAAGATGGAGAAGGGTGACATAATACCAAAGTACTTGACCAAGTTCACCCAATGTTAGGATGAGCTTGGGAGTGTTGGTGTAACAATTTTTGAAGATGATATGGTCAACCTGGCACCTTTGTTCCTTCCCAATATCTGGCATAACTACCAGGATTTGGTAAATGGGAGGGAGAAGCTACCAAAGTGGGAGTGTTTGTGTTCCGACTTGGTGTAAGAAGAGATAAGGTGGAACACTACAGATGGATACTCATCCAAACATGATGATGAGGAGAATTGTGCCTTGGATAGAAAGGAAAAGAAAGGGAAAGGGAAGACAACCCATTCCAAATCAGATTCTAGTTAGGCAGACAAGAAGAAGGACTTGTCAAATATTAAATGTTTACATTGTCATGAGCTGGGACACTATGCCACAAAGTGTCTGCACAAGAAGGTCTGCAAGAAGTCCTCAGGAAGAGTGGCAGATGAAGCTCTTGCTTCACAATTTGAGTTTGATTTCACCCTCATTGCATGCACGGTGACATCGGTGATGGGTAGTGTGTGGTACCTAGATAGTGGAGCCTAATTACATATAACTGACAAAAAAGAATGTTTCAGTGACTTGGAGGAGAAGGACCTCTATGCACATCGAGATGGGAGTTGATGGAAGGTATAGCATGAATGACATCGATATTGTTACTTTTCAGAGGGATTCTATTTCTCCTCTCACATTGAAACATGTCATGTATGTTTCGGGTCTAAAGAAGAATTTAGTTTCATTTGCTATGTTGGAAGACCGTGGCTACGATGTGATATTTAGAAAATGAATTTTTTTCATTTTTCACATAGCCATGGGACAGGTGAAGTGGATTTGGGTTCAGGTGAAGAACCTCTATAAATTTGATGTATAAGATTGTGTTTCTTTGAGCACAAAAGCAGAGAAGGCGCATAACTGAGAAATCTGTGAATTATGGCATAGGAAACTTGGAAATTTGCACCATGGAGCCTTGAATATCATGCAACATATTTCTACAAGACTTCCCAATGGTGCATTATAGCACTATGATACATGCAAAGGGTGTACATTGGGTAAGTACACCAAATCCACCTTTCATGATAAGGACAATTGAGTGCAAGTGATCCTTGAAAGAGTTCACTCAAATGTGTGTTGATCATTCTCGATAGCCTCCATGGTAAAGCACAGGTATTATGTGATATTTTTATATGATTTCTCATGTAAGTGTTAGATATTCTTCATGCAGAATAAATACCAAACGTTCTCAAAATTTTGTTAATTTAAAGCACTTTTTGAGAAAGACACAGGTGTTGGCCCTCATTTTTTATCAAATTTTTCTTATTAAATACACCTAATTTACATTATATCCAACCATATAACATCCATAAATACCTTATTTTGACCAATTTATGAATATTCAGGTACATAAATTATATTTTTCAATTTTTATATATTTTTACAAAAATTGGGTTTGAAGTGCATTTTTTGGACAGAACTAAAAATTCTCATAATGGCTCCATTGAAGTCATACTTACAGAATACCTGGGCACAATTCGAGTACATATTTAGAAATATTTCGAACCAAGGATGGACGTGTACCTATTTTTTCGGTCAAACCAAGCTAAAACATGCCCGGTCAAAGCTGGTCAAACATGACCTATCATTCAGGAAATCCCTAGCAAATAGGCCAAATTTAGTAATTTGTGGGATTTTCCGGATTTTGTGTGATTGGATGGATGATTTCGACCAAGATAGATGGTATTAGGATAGATATGACTATTAGAGACATTTTAGTCAATTTTGTTTAATATTTTTCTATTTAAGCCAAGAACATTGAAGGCATGAACATGGAGAATTTGTATGATTTCATTTTGATATTTCTGAATATTGTGAGTTAATTGGAGAAAATAGTTCTATATTATTTTTTTTCTTCAATGTGATGAATGATTTATTAAGTTGCAGTAGCTGAGAATTATTTTCAGTGTGCAAGGCAAGGGTGGAGAGCCCCCACACAAAGCTAAGTACACTTTCCGTTTAATTTAGCTGAAATTTTATAAACTAGTTTTGCTTCATGTTTACTCAATTATTCAGATGTATGGAAATTTCTTATGTTTGTTGATGAATCTTATTTTAAATTATAATCTAAATATGAAGGGTCAAATAATATTTCTAGTAAAATTATCCATCTATCTAATCAAATAATAGTAACTAGAATTCATCTTCCTTTCTTTTGTTTAAGTTATTTCTAAATTTCCAGTTTTCATACAATGGTATTAATGATGAATAAATTTATAAAGAAGGAAAACATGGAACTCCTTAGTTATGAGCCTCTTCTCTTATTATTTTATGCATCATAAGCTATTGTTCATCAGTGATTTTGATTTTTGTTCATGAAGTAGTATTGTAGAGAAGGTAAACCTGGTTCTCCTAAGTTAGGAGCCTCTTCTCCTACTTATTACATATTGAATTAGAAATTACTTAGTTAAATTTTATATTTTTGATATGCATTTCTTTCAAGTTCTATAATTTTTCTTCTAAAATTGACAGTAATTGAAATCAATATATTTTGGACATGCTTCCAAGTTTTACAAACCCGAATTGATAATTAAATAATTGTGTTAGTTTACCTCGTAAATTGACCCAATATTTTTTGGCACCGTTTCCAGGGAAGCATATTTCAAAGTAGTCAAATAGGAAGATATAAAAAAATAAAAAAACACACACACATCAAAAACAACAAAAACTTAGTTTCTCTTTTAGTTATGTTTCTTTATGCCTAGAGATAGAGATCATAAATGTAGATTCATTAAAAAAAAAACCCCAAGAATTCAACCATCCATAGGGACAAGACCATCAGGACTAACAACACCAGTTGTTGGGAGACCAAATCTAGAGGAATTAGAAGAAAAACAAATATCAAGACAAATATTGACTCTAATTGAAAGACATACCTTGTTGGCCTTGGAGGTAAAAAGGAAGCAACCACCAAAAGAAACCCCTTTCATAGAAAGACAAAAGGAAACAAGGAGACCAGTTGTTAAACAAATAGATCAACCAGTTCTTGAACAAATCAATATAGCTCAAGAAACACCAAATTAGCCTCATATTGAAACATTACAAATTTCTGAACAAGAAATGACTGAAGAAGGAGAAGGATCTAATATGCCACTTATGACTCCAGAACAAAGACTTCAATATGAGAGACAATAGAAAGAATGGCAGATAAAAAGAGAGGAATAAAGGAGAATAGAAACAGAGAGAAAAAGAGAAGAAGACAAAAGAATAGAAGCAGAAAGAAGAAGAGAATAAGAAACAAAAATAGAGTATGATAACAAAATGCTACATGATATTGAACAATACAATGATCAGGAAGCTACCTTTGGCGTCCCAATATTAGACACAAGAGCAATACTAGGAGAATAAGTGAAAATGAAAAACATTCCACCTGAAAAAAATTCCACCTTCTGTTTTGCCCAATTTTTAAGGAATGTCAACAGAAGATCCTGACTCATTTATATTCGAATTTTATATCTTATGTTGAACTTATGGATACATAGATGACACACACAAGCTTCATCTCTTTCCTGCTACTTTGAAAGCAGCAGCACTAAAATGGTTTATGGGTTTAGGAGAACATACCATTGCTTCTTGGGATGACATGAAGAGAATTTTTCTTACAAAGTATCAAGCCTATTGCAGGGCTAGAGACCCAAGAGAAGATATTTTTATAATGACACAACAAGAAGATGAAATTTTGGAGGAATACTTAGAAATATTTCTCTACAATCTATAAAAATCCAAACAACATTCTTTGAATCCCGATACCATCCGCGCAAAGTTTTCTTAAAGGAATTATAGATGAATACTTAGATATTCTCAATGTGATGGAAAAAGGAGATATCTCAAACCTAATATTTGATGAGATTGCAAAAATATGTCAAAAATATTCTATGGGAAGATAAAAAAAAGTGGAAAAAGGGATGTTACATCAAGAGCTTCCAAGTTTGCAACAGGAGGAGTAACAAGAGAAAAAATAGGAAGTTTGCTAGAAAATTTTAAAACTGATATTTTAAGCACTTTAGGAACACAATTTGATGTTTTAAAAGCGAATAAGAAGAAATAATAACAAGATCAAATCTTATCAATCTTTTTTCCAAAGTGTAGGAAGAAACACCCACTTAGAGAATGTCCTTTGGATAGTCTACAAGTGTATGGACTTTTTACATAGAATCATACAACTAAAAATTGTCCAAAAATTAAATAATTGCAAATGGAAGAAGTACAAGGGATAGATTCTCTTTACTATATGGCACCAAGGATGCCTCAACAATTCCCTCAAAAAAACCCCTATCATTATCAGTGTCCTCCTCAGAATTCATGGAATACTCCAATGCCATGGCAGGCTTGGCCTCCACAACAATACCAAAACCAACCTACACAAGGTTGGAGAGGATATAGTTATGGAAATCAGCCACCTCAACAAATGTATCCTCAAAAATACCAACAGCTATATCAACAGTCATACCAACAGCCATATCCTCAACAACCATTCCAATACCAACAATTATAACAACATCCTCAACCAATGCCATTTCCACCACAAAATCCTGCACCATTACTAACTCAACCTTAGCAACTTTAGCTACCTTCTAACTAACCACCACCTAGACCAACTCAGCCAATAGCAAATCCAAGTAACAAAGTGGATAAACTAGCATACAATGTGGAAAAAGCAACATATTTTCCCACATGCTCTATTATTCCCATACAAGATGTCCACTTAAGGTCTGAGAAAGTGTTACACAAAGATTCTCCACCAATCATAAAATAACAAACTGAACAAGGAGAACAAACTGAAAAATCTCATCCATGAATTCAAATTCAGAAAGGAAAAGCTATTATGACTCAAACAGCACCCTATCCAGAGAGGTTAGTAGAGCAGAAAACTCCAATTTCTCTTCCTGAATTTGATATTTTTGATGAATTGAAGAATTATTAGGTTAAAATTCCTTTGTTACAAGCTATAAAAGATATTCCAATTTATAAAAAAACAATAAAGGAGTTATGCATCAATAAAACTGGTAGAATGAAAAGAGATCCACCCACAATCCAGGTCAATCGAAAATTAGCTAGTCTCATGTCTACAAAAACAACAATTGAAAAATATATTGACCCTGGGATCCCTATGGTTACCATATTGATAAAAAAAAATTCAGATCCAAACACTTCAATATATTTGGGAGCAACTATAAATTTTATGACTATAGAATCTATGAAACACTTGAAATTTCACAATATTAGACCTACTACTACAATTTTGGAGCTTGCAGATAGACCTAAGTTGTACCAGAGGGAATATTAGAAGATATCGTTGTTCTTTGGACTCATGGGATTATCCTGTAGACTTTATAATCTTGCAGCCAAAAACAAATTTAGGATGCCATCCTTTAATTCTAAGCGGACCATGGTTAGCCATAGCAGATACCTTCATTGGATGTAGATCAGGTAGTATGATTATAACACATGGGGATGAAAGGAAACGTGTTACACTATATACTCCAGCACAATCCCCTTATTTATTATCATGGCTTGATGAACAACAGAAACAAGAAACTCAATTTGCTCTTAGTATTAATCAAGTCTGTAATTTAGAGAAGAGGAAGGAAATGAGGATCTATTAGACCTTTTCATCTCAGAACCTAATATTTCAGAGCAGCTTAGAATAACACAGTATGAAGCTGCAAGTCATATTTTAAATCAATGTTTCCAGGAAAATTGTACTATTCAATCACTGAAAAATTCATTTGAAATTATTTTTCCTGTTAACTCAATTACCAATTCACAGAGTAAAATCATTGAAATCAGTCCTGGAAGGAATTTGAATATTTTTAATAATTTACAATCATCACAAGAACAAGAGGTGATAGGATTGTTACAAAAATATTCAAAATATTTTACCTGAGATTACACAAACATGCAGGGAATTCATCCAAAGACATGTATTCACCACATCTACACTGATGATCATATCAAACCAGTAATAGAACCGCAAAGAAGAATGAATCCTATGATGAAAGAAATAGTGAAAGAGGAACTGCAGAAATTGTTACAAGTTGGATTCGTTTATCCTATTTCTGATAGCCAATGGGTTTCTCCTTTAGTTGTGGTGCCAAATAAAAATGGAAAGTGGAGAATATGTGTACTATAGGGAGCTGAATAAAGCCACATTAAAAGATCATTTCCCATTACCAGTAATTGACCAAGTACTAGATTCATTAGCTGGGAATAAAGTATTTTCTTTTCTTGATGGATTTAGTGGATACAACGAGATTAAGATAGAATTGGAAGACCAAGATAAAACCATATTTACTTGTCCATGGGGAACATATGTATATAATGTTTTCCCCTTTGGGTTATGTAATACACCTGCTACTTTTCAAAGAGCAGTCCTTGCACTCTTTGCTGATCTAATCCATGAATGTGTAGAGGTATACATGGATGATTTCACCGTATATGGAGGAACATTTGATGATTGTTTGAAAAATATTGAAAAAGTTTCGAAAAGATGCATACAGACAAATCTATCCCTTAGTAATGAAAAATGCTTTATGATGTTAACTGAAGGGATAGTGTTGGGCCACCATATTTATTCTTCAGGAATAAAGGTGGATCCAGCAAAAATACAAGTCATTGTGAATTTAATTCCACCAAAAGCACAAAAGGAAGTAAGAATTTTCTTGGGATATGCAAGCTATTATAGGAGATTCATTGACAATTTCAGTAAAATAGCTCTACCTCTATTCAAGTTACTTGCAAAAAATGTTGAATTCCAATGGACAAATAATTGTCAAAATGCATTTCAAATATTAAAATAAAAATTGTTATTTTCACCCATTCTTTGAGGACCAAATTGGTCATTGCCATTTCATATATCTACTGATGCATTTGACACGGCTATAGGAGAATAACTTGGATAGAAGGAAAACTAGTTTAATTATTCCATATACTTTATAAGAAAAAATTTAACACTGACATAAATGAACTATATAGTCACAGGAAAAGAAATGTTAGTTGTAGTGCATACAGTTAATAAGTTTAGGCATTACATAAAAGGTTATCTGTATTCATTCACACAAATCATTCATCCATAAGATACTTAATGAACAAAGCAATTACAAATGGTAGAATTACTAAATGGTTGTTATTGATGCAAGAATTTAACATCACTGTACAAGATCGACTAGGTAAGGATAATCAAGTAGAAAACTTTCTATCAAGGCTTCATTCACCTAGTGATCCAAATCTTGTTTCAGATAATTTTCCAGATGAACATTTATTTGCTATAACTGTTAAAACTCCATGGTTTTCAAATGTATCCAACTATTTATCATCTGGAATACTACCATCCCATTACACAAATAAACAGAAAAGAAAGATAATTAGAGAAACTACTAGATATAGTTGGGTCAATGATGACCTCTTTTATACTAGTTCTAATCTAATAATAAGAAAATGTGTTAGAGAAGACGAGATTCTAGATCTTTTGAAAGCATGTAGCCATGTGGTGGTCAATTTGCAGACAAGCGGACAACATACAAGGTGCTGAAACTTGGCTACTACTGGCTAGAAATATTCAAGGATTCCAAATCCTATGTTAAGAGATGTGATAGTTGCTAAATAACTAGAAGACCTGTGATATCAAATGAAATGTCGTTAAAGCCACAAGTACTCATAGAACCATTTGAGCAATGGACTCTATACTTTGTGGGACCAATAAACCCACCTTCAAACGGATATAAGCACATTATAGTATGTACAGATTATGTTACTAAGTGGGTGGAGGCAAAGGAAGTGATAAGAGAAACAGAAGAAATAGTGGTTTCTTTTCTATTTGAGGAAATATTTCTAAGGTTTGGAGTTACGAGACAAATTCTTACAGACCAAGGAGCGCAATTCACCACCAAACTTGTAAGGGATCTTACAAAAAAGTATAAAATCAAACACAGAAAATCTACTCTATACCATTCCCAAGAAAATGGACAAGTGGAGTCCACTAACAAAGTTTTGGAGAATATCATGACAAAAACTATACAGATGAATAGAAAGGACTAGTCAGAAAAGTTAAGAGATGCATTATGGGCATACAGGATTACATGGAAGAACACAGCTAGATTCATCCCATATCAGTTGGTATATGGTAAGGAAGTCATGTTACCCATTGAATTTCAAATTCATACATATAAAATTGCAGCACAATTTGGAATGGAACTATCTGAAGCTTAGAAACAATGAGTAATTCAATTAAATGAAATGGATGAAATAAGACAACAAGTAGTAGAGCATACATCTCTAGTGAAATAGCAGATAATAAAATGGCATGATAGATTCATTAAAAATAAAGTTTTTCATAAAGGAGGCTGGGCACTACTGATTGACTCCAAGTTTAAGGATTTCAAAGCAAAGTTTACAGCTCATTGGCTTGGGCCATATGAGATAGAAGATATCTTTGACAATGGAGTAGTCAAAATAAAAACAATCGATGAATCATCAATTTCATTTTTAGTTAATGGACATAGGCTTAAAATATACAATAATCCTATCAATAAAGAGGATTTCTGAAAATAATTTCAACAGAAACTGATATGGAAATAATGGAACAACATAGTGATATGCCTTCCTTACTTCCAAAATAAAAAGAAAATCCAGAGATCGGGGTACAATACAAATAATTGACAAAAACCAACTAGTCACTTATTTTGTTTTACTTTTACTTCAGTTTTATTTTGCAAAGAAAAATCCTCCAAGAAATTTAAGACTTGAGGACAAGTCTTAACATAAGCAAGGGGGGGAGTTCGTAATAAAACTATGCAAATAGTTTAAGAATTTGTATTGCAAAAGGGACCTGAATTGCATGTCAAAAGGGACCTGAAACATTGATTAAAATATCATGCAAAAGGGACCTGAATTACATGTCGGAAGCAACCTGAAACATTGTTTAAAATATCATGCAGAAGGGACTTGAAGCATCCTTTACAAATGGTAGAAGGGACCTGAAACATTATTCAAATATCATTACAGAAGGAACCTGAACAACATCAGTATTCAATAAAAGAGACTTGTGTCAATATCAGATGCAAAAACATGAAAGCAAAAATAAGTGTCTACATTTCATCAGAATTTATCTTTGAAGAACCATCATTATGATCATGAGGACATTGTCAACCATCAACCAGTATTTTGACCAAAGGACATCATCAACCAGTATTGACATCAAGCTATTTTGTGGGAGTACAAGTACAGTAAGTGTAAAAAAAAATTGCCCTTAAAAACTCTCGATTTTTTAAAAACATTCTAGAAATTATTAAAACTAAATTAACTTGATATGCATTCCATTACACTTACCACTTTATATTTTTCTTACCTATATCCTACCTACATTCCACATAAAACAAAACATTATTTTCATTATCCTACCCACCATAATCATATTTCATTCATTATAACCCTATTATTTCCTACAAAATTCCTATTCATTATCCTTTCCTACATTAACCCCATTCTTATTCATCATTCCATATACCTTTACATTAATCCCAAAAAATTTATAAGCATTTTGATCAAAAATAAAGGACTCAATATTTTTCCCTTAAAGGAATTTTGGTTGACCTACAAAAACCACACCAAATTAGTGTCATAATGGAAAATTTTAATTTAAAAAATGACCTATCCTATGGTCATTTTAAAATAAATTAAGAAAAGTGCATAAAAATTACAAAACCTAAGGTATGGAATGAGCAAAATATGCAAACATATAATATGACAAAGCCTAAGTGTGAAAATTCAAACAAAATGCAATGCAATGAAGGTTGAAAAGACATGGAATTATTATGCAGCCAAATCAAAGTGTGGACATGCAATGTAATGAGGGAGGTCATGAATGAAAAATGAAATTACAAAGAATGTGGAGATGTGGTGTTACAGTGATGAGACATGTATAAACACCGTGGAACAAGGACAGTGTGTGAGACAGAAGGACGTAGCCACGAGATTTTATGAGTCAGAAGGTGAGTCGGCATATGAAACGGTCAAACACATTTCAAAAAAACTATGTAGTGCCACATTCAAACCCTGTGCAAAACTATTGTAAGCCTTCACCATTAAAATGAATAGAGCTCTGTGTTGGCGTTTTTCTTTCACCATCACGGCCATATTCAAGCTTAGGAAGAAGAGGTTGATGTTGTGCAAACAGATGTACACGTTTGGCACCTCGTGAAAGATGGAATGCAAAGAAAAGGCTGCGGAAAAAAATAGAGAAGCTCGAACAGAGAGAGAACAGCATAAGAAATAGTCAAATAAGTGTGGAGAAATAAGAAGGATGTGAAATTTTTTTTTTAAATATTGAAGGTCGAGATCTCTGTTCATCGAGTTGATTGAACGCTCCAACAAACTCCATAAATTTCGTAAAGTGAACAGGTAAGGATCAAATCCAGATTTTCTTCACTTCTGAACGGATTTTAGGGAGCTCGGGATTATGTTTAAGATGTGTTTTTGAACAACGATTCATACTCCAGTTATAAATTCAGGTCTTTTCCACCATTAAACCCGACTCTTCCACCTATGAAATATGTGAATCTTTAGATGTCGAAGAAGAGTTTTAACTGAAGTAGCATTGTGTAAACACAGGAGCATGAGGTTGAACTCAGAGATATCTCTGGGATTGCTCCAGATCAGGTAACCGAGTTCAAAATCCTGCATACATAGCCATGATGTTGTCACATGTAAAAAAAATTGAGTTTTACATAGTGTGTGCTTTTTGAAAAACACAGTGAGCTATTTCTTGTTGTTCACATACAAATAGTGAACCAAATTTGTTTCAATTTCAAATGCATAGTGAGAATTTATCTTTGTAGAAGAGGTATTGAGCATGAATTCATGAGAAATAGGACATTGTAAGATGATTTTTGATTGATTCTTACACAATGAATTTCATTGTAGAGGTAGAGAATTCATTTCTACACCAAAAACAGAAAAGGAGTTTTTTTTTTTAAGAATTTGATAAAACAGAGATTGAAAAATGGGAGATAGAGAAATAAAAACATTTTAACAATGTTTTTATGATCTTTATACATAAATAAAATTTTCTTTTATCAGATTTTTTGAAAGCAGTGGACTTATTATTGTAGAGGGTTGAAGAAGATTCACAAGTCAAATAATTTCATTTATTTTTTAGGAGCTTCAAAGAAGAGGTAATCATAATTGTCATGAATAAAATGCATGAATGAATCGACAGAGAGATATATGCATGAATGAATTTTTATTTATGATGAGAATGTTGACAGTGAAAAGGTATATAAATTGGTTTATAGAGCACATGTCCACCAGAATAGAGCCAAATGAATTCCAGATAGAGAATTTGGAAAAGGAAACTATACAAAAAATATATCAGGCAAGATTGATAGCCTTCCTACAAAAATTTAATGGGCATAATTAAAGTATCACTAAATAATTCATAAACAATTATGGACAGGAACAAAAAATTTTGGGGAACCTATCTATTCCATTAAGCCCAGAATTCATTTCACGGGCTCTAGATCTTCCACTTTTAGGAGAACAATACCATAAGGGCTTACATTTCAAATACAAAGGGTTGACTTCCTTCTTAGAAATGCTTAGAAAATGATCATTTGATAGGACAAAGGGCATCCCAAGGGAGTGGTTCAATGAACCATGGGCAGAATTGGTATTAGTCATACAAATATATTCCGCATGTGGTACCAGGTATAGTGTAGTGCATCTTTACCACATTAGACTACTCCAGCACATAAAGGGAGAAGTAAAGATCATTCTACCATACTTCTTCTCCAAGAAATTGGTAAAAATGATAGAGAGTGTGAAAAATGAGACTAAAACCAACGAAACACAGATATACCACTAGGGGCTTGTTAAAATTCTTGTAGAATATCAAGTGAAAAGCAAGGTTTTAGTGTGGAAGGAATTTTTATCCCACCATCATTTTGAGGAACAAGTAATAGAGGAGAAATTGAAGCAAGTTCATGAGACAAGAAGCATAATGAACTCTCCCTTCTATCCTAGGACCAGGCCCAAGAAACAACAGGATATTATTATGGTTGATAGGGAAACATATTTTCTATCTATTCCTAGGAGGCATAGGATGAAAAGTCAAGAAGAAACAAGTAGCAAAGAAAAATATTCTGAAATACAAGTTGTTGAACCACCACCAACAACAAAACAAATTGATGAAATCATTGAGAAAATGCAAAGAGAATTCTATGAGGAACCTATGGAGAAGGATTCATACTTTGACAATGTTGAAGTAGGAGCCACCTCATTTGCCAAAGATACAAGAGAAGAGGAAAGAGATCTACAACTTAATAAGATAAAAGAACTAACAGAGAAATTGGAGGTCAGTAGAATTCTAGAAAGGCATTTGAAAAAGGAAAACAAGATGTAGAAGAAAAACAATGAAAATTTGATCAAAGAAAATGAAAAGTTGAATGAGAAAGTTGGGAAACTAGAAACAAAGAATACCCTTCTTTCCAAGCAAGCTTATAGGTGGCTTAATGACAAAAAAACATGGAAGTAACAAGTATGAGAGACAGAAAGTCATGGCTACAATTTACAAGGGAGAACAGTAGAAAGGAATTTATTGTATTCTACAAGAAGCACAAAAAGAGGCATCAGGATCAAGAATAGTGAGTACGTCAGAATTCAGAAGGACAAAGAGGAGAAAGCAAGCATGAGGACATGCTTGCAAATCAACAAGGGGGAGATGTTGGCCGTCACTTTTTATCAAATTTTGCTTATTAAATACAACTAATTTCAATTATATCCAACCATATACCATACATACATACCTTATTTTGACCAATTTATGTATATTCAGGTACATAAATTATGTTTTTCAAATTTTAGATATTTTTACAAAAATTAGGTTTTAAGTGCATTTTGGGACAGAACTAAAAATTCCCGTAATGGCTCCATTGATGTCATACTTGAAGGACACCTGGGCACGAGATGAGCACATATTTAGAAATATTGGGAACCAAGGATGGACATGTACCTATCGGTTCAGTCAAACCGAGCTAAAACAGGCCCAGTCAAAGCTGGTCAAACATGACCTGTCATTCAGGAAATCCCTAGGAAATAGGCCAAAATTAGTATTTTGTGGGATTTTCCAGATTTTGTGTAATTGGATGGATGATTTCGACCAATATATATGGGATTAGGATAGATATGAATTTTAGAGACATTTTAGTCAATTTTTTTTAATATTTTTCTATTTAAGGCAAGAACATTGAAGGCATGAACATGGAGAATTTGTATGATTTCATTTTGAGATTTCAGAATGTTGTGAGTTAATTGGAGAACCTAATTATATATTATTTATTTTATTCAGTGTGATGAATTATTGATTCAGTTTTAGTAGCTGAGAAGTACTTTCAGTGTGCAAGGAAAGGGTGGAGAGCCCCCACACCAAGCTAAGTACACTTTCTGGTTAATTTAGCTGAAATTTCGTAAACTAGTTTTGCTTCATGTTTACTCAATTATTCAGATGTATGGAAATTTATTATGTTTTTTGATGAATCTTAGTTTAAATTATAATCTGAATATGAAGGTTCAAAAAGAGTTTTAGTAAAATTATCCTTCTATCTGATCAAAGAATAGTAACTAGAATTCGTCTTCCTTTCTTTTGCTTAAGTTATTTTCTGAATTTCTAGTTTTCATACAATGGTATTAATGATGAATAAATTTATAAAGAAGGACAACATGGAAATCCTTAGTTAGGAGCCCCTTCTCTTATTCTTTTATTCATCATATGTTATTTTTCATCAGTGATTTTTATTTATGTTCATGAAATAGTACTGTAGAGAAGGTCAACCTGGTTCTCCTAAGTTAGGAGACTCTTCTCTTACTTATTACATATTGAATTAGAAATTACTTAGTTAAATTTTATATTTGTAATATGCTTTCAAGTTCTATAATTTGTCTTATAAAATTGACTCTAATTGAAATCCATTTATTTTAAACATGCTTCCAAGTTTTACAAACCCGAATTTATAATTAAATATTTCTGTTAGTTTACCTAGTAATTAACCCAACAACAGGTAGGAAAGTGAAGGCTCTCATGAGCGATAATGGTGGAGAATATGTGTCAAATTATTTCAAGAACTTTTTTGCAACAGAAGGAATTCGATGGGAGTTAATAGTGTTGGGTGTGTGTTATATTATTTGCATGGGTTTGCACATAGTTTTGGGGCATGATGGTTTTCTGCCCCTAGTATTTTGTAGATCCGATTAAGGGAACTACAGTTATGTTCTAGTCCATGGTTAATGGATTGGGGTTTATGAATTATTTGGCATATATATATATATATATATATATATATATATATATATATATATATATATATTGTAATACTAAAAGGAATATAATGAAAAATGAAGATGGTAGTCCCGATTTGGGATCCAAGGGAAAAATATCTGTGTATATCTATTTTATGTTTTATGATCTCGCTATTGTTTATTTTATATTTGTAAGAATTCATTTGCAGATAATTTATGTATAGGGTTAAAACCAACATTTGGTATCATAGTTTTTTCGGCTTTAAGGGGACTCCTTTCCTCCTTAGGGGTTTTTTGGTCGAGCATGTGGTAGACCCTGTTCAGTGGGAGATCTGCGGGATCGATTATTGTGGTGAAAGAAGATGGTGAGTATTAGAAAGATAGAGATCAAGAAATTTAATGTTCATATTTTTGAGTTGTGGAAGCTCAAGATGGAGGATCTGCTAGTGGATAAATATTAGTGGATCGCAGTAGATCCGAGTACTAAACCAACGACAATGCTAGATAACGACTAGGTAAAGTTTGATGGAAGGAAAAGAGCCCAATACGGTTGTGTATCTCAAATTTGGTATTTTTGAATATATCTGGGGAAGCTATGAAGAATAATTTGTGGGTCAAGTTACGGACTTTGTACCAATCTAAGTCTTTGGTGAATAAATTTTTCCTACAGAAAAAGTGTATAACCTAAAAATGAAGGAAGGAGACTCGGTGACATAGCATATGAACTCCTTCACTACTGTGGTAAGTCAATTGTAATCTATTGATCTTCAAATCTCAGATGGAGATAAGTGCATCAATTTTTTTTGTTCTCTTCCATATTTGTGGGACAGTATGGCTATTGCAATAGGTAGCAATACAACTACCTTGAATTTTGAAGAATTTGTCTCAGCCTTGATGTCAAATGAAATGAGATGGAGAAATGTGGAGGGCCACAATGGAGATGCCTTATCTCTACGAGGAAGGTCCAAGAATAGAAACAAAAATCAGTTTTTGTGTGGGATATCTAAATCTAGAGGGCGATCTAAATCTCTAGGAAAGCCTGTAAAATTGTGTTGGAAATGCAGAAAGGAAGGGCACCTTAAAAAGGACTGCAGATATAAAGCTCCTAAGAAAGGAAAGGGATATTTTGATGCTCCTTCTAGAGAGGAAAAAACCACCCCAGATGAAGGTTGGGATGTTTATTTGGCTTCTTCTTCAAATACACATGTAGATCATGACGCATGGTTGATTGACTCAGGTGCATCCTTTCACTTCACTCCCCATAGGGATTGGTTCTGCGAGTATGAGAAGTATGATGGTGGTGATGTATTCTTAGGGGATGAAAGGAAGGCCAGAATCGTCGAACATGGAAAATTCAAGCTGAATCTACAAGGTGGAAGGATTAGAACACTTATTTTTGTTCTACACATTCCTACATTGGCCAGAAATCGGATTTATGTAGGCAAGATGGATGATGCAGGTGTAAAAACAGTGTTCGAGAAAGATACCTGCAATATGGTTCAGGGAACACTAGTATTAATGTGGGGAGTTCGGATTGGAACTCTGTACAAGCTTTAGGGCAACATTTTTATTGATGGGTGCAACAGTTTTGTGGTTCCTGAAAGTGGAGCGGAAATCCTAGTGGTCTCTAGAGAAAATACCATGCTATGGCATCAAAGGCTTGGACATATTGGAGAGACGAGTCTTTGGATACTGCATGGTGATGGTATGGTAGAAGGTATGTCTAATTGCTCTATGGATTTCGATTTCTGTTGCCATTGTTTATATTGGAAGAAGAATCAGGTGATTTTTCCTTCTGGTGCTAAGAGGGCGAACAAGATATTAGAGCTTGTGCATGGTGATATGTTTGGACCTGTGTTAGTTCCATCACTGGGAAAGTTTATGTATTATGTTTCATTCATATATAGCTTCTCAAGGAATACATGGATATATTTCTTGAGGAAGAAACCTGATGTCTTTGACTGATTTAAAGAATTTAAGGTTCTGGTGGAAAACCAGACAAAGAAGAAGATAAAGGTGTTGAAGGCATATAATGGTGGAGAGTACTACAAGAAGGAATTTGAAGACTTCTGTAAGAAGTGTGGTATAGCACAATATAATATTACTCCATAAACACCTTATCAAAATGGATTTGTAGAAAGAATGAACAAAACGATGATGGAAAAGGCAAGAATCATGCTTAGTGGTACCGAGTTAGGACAGGAATTTTGGGTAGAGGCAGTGGATACTGCATGTTACCCAGTTAACAGATCACCTTCATCAACATTGGAGGATAAGAATCCACGTGAGGTATGGACTAGTAAGAAACCCTCTCTTTCACATTTGAGGTTATTTGGATGTGATGCATTTGTACATGTTCCAAAGGAGAAAAGGACCAAGTTGGATAATAAATCCGAAAGGTGCATCTTTATTGGGTATAAGGATGGTTTAAAAGGTTACAAGATTTGGAACCCAGAAACAAGTAAGGTAGTTTACAGTCGAGATTTAGTGTTTATAGGAGTGAAATATGTTGTTAAACATGAATTCCTATGAAAGGAACCTGAGAATATAGAGTTTGAGGTAAAGGGGGATGAATCAGACTCTACAACATAACAAGATTCGGAAGAGGAAGAGCCAAAAATTCCAATTGTGAGAATATCAGTTTGGGAAAGAAGGCAGCCAGAAAGGTATATTCCATCTATTTTCTGTTCAATTTTTCTTTAACTATCACTGATGATGATCCTAGAACCGTCAGGGAGGCAGTAGATTCAGAGGATGGAAAACTCTAGAAGGATGCCATGGTTTATGAAATGGCATCCTTGCACAAAAATGAGGCATGGGATCTGGTGGAGTTGTCAAATGGAAGGAATCCCATCGAGAGAAAATGGGTGTTTAAGAAGAAGATGAATGTAGAAGGAAAGGTGGAGAAATACAAAGCTCAAACGGGAATTGATTTTGGTGATATTTTTTCTCCTGTTTCCAAGGTTACTTCTATTAGATTACTTTTATATGTTGCTGCTGCATAGGATTTTGAGGTAGAACATATGGATGTGAAGACAAAATTTCTTCATGGGGATCTGGAAGAGGAGATCTACATAAATAAACCTAAATGCTTTACAATGAAGGGTAAGAAAGAACTGGTATGTAGGTTAAAAAAGTCTCTGTATGGGTTAAAACAGTGACCAAGGATGTGGTATCATAAATTTGATACCTATATATGGGGACTTGGCTTCACCAAAAGCAAAGAGGATCACTGTGTGTATTTTAAATTAACTGGTGATCGTGTTATTTATTTTGTCTTATATGTGGATGATATGTTGCTAGTTGGAAATGACAAAGAAATTATCCAAGATTTGAAGACCCAATTGTTCTCCAAATTCGACATGAAGGATCTTGGTGCTACAAACTATATTTTGGGCATGGAAATTAATAGAGATTGGGAAAAGAGGAAGATTTGGTTAAACCATTAGAAGTATGCCGAGAGAATATTGCAGAGGTTCAATATGCAGGATAATAAACAGGTGAAGGTTCTTATTCCTGTAGGTGTAAAGTTATCTGCTGAACAGTGTCCCAAGGCACAAGAAGAAGAGGAGGATATGTCCTGTGTTCCATATGCTAGTGCATCAGGTAGCCTGATGTATGCAATGGTTTGTACTAGACCAGATGTTATCACTAGAAAATCGAACAAGCAAAGATGAAATTATTTAATTTCAAGCAAAAGGATTTATAGGGCTGAAAGAAATTATAGAATCTGAAGTATTTAAAAATATCTAATGTCTAACAGGAAAAATCAAATTGCGCATAGAAGGAACCAGTTAAATGCACATTTGTGCAAATAATTATTTGATAAGCGCGCCTTTGCACATATTTTCCTCAAAAATCCACGCGGTACTGAGAGTGGCAGAAGTCACTTTTCGGGACCA
The DNA here is from genome assembly GCA_034641835.2 of Pinus albicaulis. Classification (NCBI taxonomy): domain Eukaryota; kingdom Viridiplantae; phylum Streptophyta; class Pinopsida; order Pinales; family Pinaceae; genus Pinus; species Pinus albicaulis. Next base: position 759,925,475 of record CM076583.1, on the reverse strand, counting down.
CAAGGGACACTCCAAGACATTGATCCCACACTTGAGGCTACCTAAGGACAGTTGCCCAAGCCTCCTTAGGACCTCAAGGGAGCACACAATGGAATAAATGTGGCACACAATGGAATCACCCTCCTCTCTTGGGTCACCATCCACAATGTACCAAGAGAGGGAAGGAGGTTTTGAATTCTCCTATAAAAGGTCACCAAGAGATGAAAAAAATGAGAACACATTGTTATGCTAGCCAAAATTTCCCAAAGAAATACCAGCAGTGTGTGATCTGGAGCAGAGATAGAGAGGAATTCTTTATTGGCCATCCAAAAACTCCATTCCACCATAGTAGAGAGAGGGAGACTTTGCGCCAAGGCAGCTCGGAAGTAAATACATCCTTGCATTAGGACTTGGAGCTCCATAGTTCCAAGGGCCTCTTGGCAAGTGGGTTAAAGTTTCATCCTCATTTCCTACTAGCACTCAATAAGAGTGGACGTAAACGTCATCGTTTGGATTATTGATGTTTTTTTACTCTATTTAGAGCTTTTAATTTATTTGTTTTAGTTTTAGTTTAGTTTTTATGTTTGAATATGCATCATATTTCTCTATCTAGTATGTTTATGTTTTAGCATGTTCCACTAACTTGCTTGACTCCATCTATTTTTTTCTGTGACCAATAACTTAAGAGGGAAAAACCACCCCTCTTAAGCAAGTGTGATTTGGTAAATTCGTGCAGAAAACACAATAACACAAGATTGGCGACTCTACTAACTTTTATTTCCAAGTTTATGTGGTTGTTCCTTTTTGCAGAGACCTCCATCTTTACTGTGGAGTTGGGCTGGAGCAGCACCCTTTCTCTCCTTCACTACTTTGTTCATCCCTAGTGACAGGATGAAGCTGAAGAGATCCCAAAAATTCAATTTTTCAAGAAAATTGTGTGGCTTTCTTACAGACAGACGCGCCTAGTGTGCGCATTCAAAGGTGACTTGCGCACAGCCTTCGCGCCTATTTCGGTTTTTTCTGCGCGGAAACCAAAAGTTAGATTTTATCCACTATTTCCATATTTTCTTGCTTATAAAAAGTGACTGGAAGCCCATAATACATTTGCCAGCACTATTTTAGGTGCCCCGCAACTTGTTGAAGCTCACTTTTAGCTGCTCTTATTAGTTTAGGTGTTAATTGTATTTCAAGTTTATTTTCGCAAAGTTAACACATAGTTTAAGTAGGAGGAAAATCAAATTGCATTCTGCATACTGAAACACCTATTTAATTATCCAAAATTAAGTGGCCCAAGTTCATGCATGCTTAGCTAGTTCACTTTCATTTTTCTAGTGTAAAATTCTTTAGTTTAGTTCAATTTTTGCACTAAGATTTTGGGACCAGGATCGAATTGTCGGTAGAAGAGCAAGTAATCTCTGCTGCCTTTGCACCCTCAGGTGATCCTAGGCAAGCATACAAACACTCTCTATTGACAACTCACCATCTCCCTATAGTTGATCGTATAGATTAACTAGGAAAAATTGAAAGCGGCCCATATCCGCGCATGTTTTTCTTTTGAGCAAGGAACAACGAAACATAGTTTAAATAGGGGATTTTGAAAAGGATCATCACATATCCACACATTCAAACTATGTTCTTGTTCACCTTTTATTCACGCACAACCACACCATAAGTAAAGCAAAGATACCTAAAACTAACTTAACAAAACTCACTAAATTCTTCCCACAAGGGCCATAAAATAATTTATGGTCTAAGTTAGGACCAAGAGGGTAGGCATCCAATAATCCACCTTGGTCAATATTCATCTTGAAACATAGAAGTTGATTGTTTAGGGAACTTTCAAATCCGCCTATTTGCCCACGACAAAGAAAACCTGAGCGCAGCAGAGACCCGATTTAGAGGGGGTTAGTCTTAGGCCCAGTGCATGTGGTATCTGTTGGGGCTACCTGACCCAGTTGATACTCGATACTGGTAGCTAAACTACCAAGAAGCCAAATAATCGAATGCTCACATGGGATGGCGGTGCTTAGTGGCCAAAATTAGGGCATCCTTTCCCTATAGGTGATGGTGCAGGCACCACTAGATCCTCTACCCTTACCTTGGATGATTTTCTTCAGTTGACTGGGGGCGTTTCCAGTTTCTTCAAGACGTTGTGCCAGCATTTGCAAGATATATTCTCAAGGCCCAATCACATTTGACCGTGTGAGGATGATTAGGTCTTCTAGGATTTTAGTATCATACGCAAACAACAAAAAACCATATTTTTTGATTGACTGATCACATAAGATTAATTTAAAGGGAAAATTTATTTTATTTTCGCTTTATTTTATCTATGCAATTTGATATTTTCTTTGATTATAATCTCTATCCTCTCAAATATTTCCAAAACCATATCTATTCAACGCCAGAATGGACCCAACGAGACCTCGTTTATCTAGACGCCTTTTTGACCTCCCCCCATTACCTGGAGGGGTTCCAGGTATTTCACCATTTAGGCGTCAAAGACGGAACACGGCCACCATTATTGGTTCATCCTTTATTGGGGCATATTTATTTGGGAACCCTAGTCAGTCTCCCAATGCCACACTGGTGAACACCCCCACAGGGTCACCACACACCACTCCTCCCACAACCCCTAGCGTGTAGAGGAGTTCTACCCATTCGAGAAGCCAGGTGAACACACAGCAACGTGCGTCACAGCCAAACCTTATTCCTAACCAGAACATTGTGTTTTCACAAGTCGCAATGGTTACAACCTCGCAATCACCTTTTCTAGATTCGTTAAATCTACCATATTTAACCAAGTTGACAAACCCCATTGCACACAACCCCATATGGCCTCCCATGCCCACGAAGCTCGCTCCCTTTGGAAATTCCAAAATTCAAAGGGAAGCAAGCAGAAGCCCTTGAAATCATGTTATGAATTTCCACCTGTGGTGTTTTTCGAACATCATCATTGACGATATTATTCGACTAAGACTGTTTCAACACACTCTAACTAGAGAAGCAACGAAATGGTATGTGGAGTAGCCCCCTACGACACACAGAACCTTTAGTGCCCTCGCTACTACTTTCCTGACCTATTTTTAGTTACCCATCCACCACAATTTCGGAATGGAGTTATTGACCCACTTTAGGCAAACCCCTGCTGTCCATATCTCGGACCAACTCCACGAATGGTGGCAGCGTCGTAGTTTGTGCAAAGCTAAACTCAATGATCATGTTCTGTTAGATCTTTTCTTGAAAACTCTCACTGCAGAGATTTCAAAGGATGTGGCGCAGCAAAATCCCATAGCTGAAGAGGATGCCATTAGTAAGGTCCAACAACTCGAGCTGATCTACACGTAGCTAGGGTATATTTACAATATCCTTCCAAATGCCTGGCGCCTGCAAACTTACAAAGAATTTCCAGGTGTGCGAACTCTATAAATGGTTTAATTGGGTCGTTGACCCAAAATCACCTAAGCAACAGTGTTCAATACCCCAATTACTTGTATGATTCTACTTAGACCATAACAAAACCCAGCTACCAAATTCATCACATGCCTCCGCAAAATTTGACCAGTAGGGCGTCATCGTACCACCATTAGCATGGAGGACCCTATCCTCCAGCTTAGGGGACCCAGTACATAGATAGAAATGTTGACGGAAGAACCCCCCCAACATCCATTTACAAACCTAGGATAGCAATACGCCCAATCTCCAACACAAGACCCGCCCATGCAGAATAATGCACAGGTGAACTTTTGGCAACCATCCCAAAACCAACCATGCCAACCATATAACCTGGAGAATCCAAATTATCCTCCTAACATGGTTAAGAAAAAAGGGAAAAAAAAGCCTAAAGGAAATCCTGTACAGGGGGGGAATAATCAAAAACGCCCTCTGCGATCTCAGGCTAGAGGCAACTTTAACCGAAATCAAAACCAGGAGCCAAGCAACCCCCAAAGGCATAACAAGGGACCAATTCTTTGGACGAACCACTCTTGTTCAATCTCTGGTGAGTATAACCATTACACTCACCATTGTCCCAACCTCCCTGAGCTAAAGAAGTTGCGGAGTAACAGTGGACAAGGGTGATCCTCCCAGCAGACAACAGTCATGGAGGAACCATTCCCCCATCAATAGACAGCCAACACGTAGCAACAAACTCTTGATGATTCCAGAAAAAACAGCCACGAAATCTACATGACTGACGAAGAAATGTTTTTTTAGACACAGAACCAAAATTATGATACCCCACCGAACACCAATGCGTCAAGGGCTAGTACAAGTGCACCAACAGCACCTTTGAATATATCAAAGATGCCTATTGAACCTCTGCCAAAAATATCTAAAGGACAAACTAGGCGGGCAGGAAACTATTCCAAAGTAGCCCATAACTATAGCATTGTGGATGATCTAGCTTAATCTCTCACCACTATGTCAGCTTTGGAGGTGTTAAAATCATGCCCAAAGCATCGGAAAGCCTTACTTTCGGCATTAGGTGCCATCAACCCTTCCGATTCACGCCTGATGTCTTTTGATTTAGATAAATTCACCCCTAGGCTTCCTTCAATGGTCGCCTTTCAAATACCAGTGTTGGTCCAAAACATCACCATTCATCGATGTATCATTAACGAAGGTGTACCCACATGCATCATGTCAAAGAAAGTTTGGCATAAGTTAGGGTCTCCCAAACTAAAGCCATCAGATATCACGCTTAGATAATACGATGGTCGCCCTTCAGCCCCCGTTGGTCTCTACCAAAACGTACCATTCTTCTTAGTCGGAAAGATGGTCCTTATAGACATTGAATTCTTGGATGCCCAATTGGAGTACAATATACTCCTTGGCTGGAGTTATATGTAATCCATGTCATCCATCGCCTCCTCTGTCTTCCAAACTATGATGTTCCCCCATGAGGACCGCATCATTATTGTCGACCAGTTGACACATAGCGAAAATCAGCATCTAACAAATATTGATGTCATTCTACCCTATGTAGACACATCTTCTGACGCGCTTACATGGTACCAGAAATATGGCCCCGGCTAGTTCAAACCATCGTCCATCCTAGGGTCATTCCTAGGATATCCCCCTGAGTCATCACCTGATGTCACAAGGGCTCCAGTGTGCATGATGTCCACATCAAGCACCGAAGTTAGTCACGATACGGAGATGAGAAGTAATGACACTGAGTCCTCGGCCACGGCAGCCTCTCTAGCCTACGCTACCTGTCAAACTCCTTTCCTCTTCCCCCCAGCTAGTTTTGTGTCACAGCATGTCATGGCCACAGTGGTCCTACCAAACTTATAATTTTAAATACCAGTTTGGTACCTAGTCTCACCCACTCCAATGGGAGTCACGCACATCACCTCTACAAGTTTAATCCCAGTAAATCCTGAACTGGCCCCAGCTGTTCAGGAGACTATTGCAAACATCCCTGCAAAGGAAATCTGCATTGCAAAACCGATGATTATGACTAGGAAAATCGAGAGAATAGGAAATAAGGTGGAGACTCCCACCACGTAACGGGAATCATCATGCTACGCCATATGTGACATAGTAGGACACCCTACCCACATATGCCCAGCTATGGATGAATCAAAACCACTTCTTAGCTCTACGGTAGGCATCGCGGCTCCAAGTTCCTATAAAAAGGAACCTGCCACCAAAAGCCAAGGCAAAGCATTGCGTACCAATCATGCATGCACTATCTATAGAAATTATGGACATTATACCCATCATTTCTCAGAGATACCTCGATATAGGGACACATTACATGCCATTGAGCAATCCTATCAAGAGGATCCCTCCACCCAATATTCTATAGATGAACCTCGCACTTTTCTATACCTGTAGGAGGAACGACAGTCGCCAGAAAGACTCCCATTCATATTTCCCCCTCCTATCATACGCTGCACGTTGTGCAATGAACGTGGTCACTTCATTGAGGAATGTGCAACCCTGGAGCTCATCCACAGATGGTATCCTATCGAGCATTTTTATTATGTTGGTTTGCGGGCAGCGCAATTCACATGTCCTTTATGTGCTAACAACCACATTTTAGAAAATTTCCACTATATCCCTCGATTCTGCTTAGCGTTGGCTAGTTTGCAATCAGCTATAGTCCGCCTCTCGCAAGAAGATGACTCAAACTCGGAATCTATGAACATCTCGATAACCCAAGAATATGTGACAAGTAGATCCGTCCTCTTTCTGTCAGTCGAAAAGAGACCAATCAGGGAACCCTTAGTTACCCCCAACCACTCTCTACAGAGAATACCAACATGTGCATTATGTAAAATGCCCAATCATGTGGTCACCACTTTCCCTTACTTATAAGCACTATGCCACTAGTACCTAGTCACGCCACCAAGTGAGTAGGATGGGGACCCCATATCTAGGCTATTTTTCCTAGTGTGTCAGGGAAATCACCATGGACAACGATGTACTTCTATTATGCAAGTTTTTCCTCTAATTGATATGGTACATACATTAGAAAAGAAACGTGATGATCTCCTCAACCGATATAGAAATTATATCACCCCCAAGCCGCCAACCCCACACCCACATTGGCGTGACGGTAAAACTGGGATAGCGCACCAACCAAGCAATACCCAGGTCAAACATAGGATAACATGCAAAATATGCGACCTGATTGACCACCGGGTCAATCACTTCAAAGAACTAAAGCACCTAGAAAACATTTTTCACACAATCTCTTCTCTCCCACAGATACCTCTCTCTAACCAAGAGAAAATCACGCATACTTATTGCCGGATTTGTTCACACTTTCATCAATAAATTAAATGTGAACATCTCCTGAAGCTTAGAGAGGCAAGAGCAGTGTTGAGTCTACACTCCCCAAAAGAGTTAGACAAACACACACCAAAACTTGGAAATGGAAACAGAAGCTCTCTTCTTCTACAACAGATCCTTTCAGTGCGTCCACGTCTAGGATGAAGAGTAGTTTTTATTCCCACACAATCTACTTAATTGGCACAGTGGTACCATGCACCATTTGCACTGGCCATAACCACGAACCAGAGGCATGTTCGCTAATGGAAACATTCAAGCACCTCTACACCAGGAACAATTTCCACCGATATAGATTGACCATCCTAACAGGGGACCCAACCTTGCACTCATGCAAACTCCCATCACGGAGATTCTCCCCCCACCAAATGCTGACGACACGATACACCATATACAATTTGTATCATCATATATTGGAACAAGGACTGAAGTCGCCCCCATGTCCCAGGTGTCAACCTTATTCCTGTCGTAAAAAACTAGCATACCCTATGCTTTTGCATTGATTTCTATGAGATCCCAAGTTTACATGCCGCCATCAAACTCCTCAATGATACCCAGCCTCTAGAATAGCATCTAGTACAACTAGAGCTTGTCAACGAAAGCTAACGACAGTCGCTGCAACACAACAAGGCCCATAAGAAATGGGTAAAAGAATCGTTCGACGGCCACACCAACCCTCGCTCATTCACCGAGGGACAGCTAGTCCTCTGCTACGATGTTGCAAAATAATCCCTGGGGCTAGGAAATTTTGAAACCTTGTGGAAAGGATTGTACATCATAAAACATTGCCTCCTCAAGGGGGCATACATCTTGACTGAACCAGACAGAAAATGCTTCAGCAACCCCGTCAACGGCCTTTACCTCAAGAAATTATACCCACAAGGGCCAAGAAGGCCCTACCCTAGACTCAGCATACACAAACACAACCACTTTAAATTTTTGACCAAAAGACTTGTTGCAAAACATGCTCGAGTGTCACAATGGATTACCAACCCAACCCTTACTTAGAATTTGTTGATGGAGCATCAAGATGGTCTCAAAGTTTAGCAGCAGTCGCCTAGGCTATCTATCACTTTGACTGATCACCACTCTGCACCAGTGGTTTTTGTATCGATTCAATACAAACAATCACGTAGAAAATGACGTCGTTATCAGACTTACGTGAGACACCTTCCATAAGGGCATACCCCATATACATATCTACCTTGATTCTGAGTTAGTGGTGTCGTAGTTAAACCAAACATTTGAGATATGAGTTTCACATCTATTTATAAAATACTTGCATGCAAAAAGATTAAGCAGACAATTTGACTACATTACATTCACACATGTACCAAGGAGTCAAAACCAAACAGTTGATCGCATAGCTAACAATATTCTAAACTGGAATGCATCTTGGATAAACCATCATACATAAAAAAAAAAAACATAGATAACATAGATATTCATCAGCATAACATAATCCATAAACAGAAATAGGGGGAAAACCATGAAGAGCCACAAAAAATATCTCTCGCATATATATACCAAAAATGTATGTGTCTGAGTACAAAAAATAAATATCTCTGACCCAACGGTCAGTCCAAAAATATATACAAGTCAACATAAATAGGGGAAGCATCCTCATAATGGGTTCTTTCCTCATGTACAAAAATACTCTAGGGTGGTGATCCCCCCAAGTGAGGCACCTGGACCCATTGTCACTCCTAGTACTAGTACAGGAGCTGTCATCAACACGGAGATCACCACCTGACGTAAAACCGGCCGATAGCCCCTCTCTTGGGCCATCAAGGTCTCCAACCATACATCCTTGAGGTCATCCACAAAGCCTCGAGTAAGAATCCCATGGGTCAAGTGGTCCATCGACCCCAGGCATCCTCTAAAGTTGCCACCTACTCGGTCAGCTCAGCAACATGAGCCTCTGCCACATCAACACGAGCTCACTCAGCAGCAGTCTTGGAAGCAGCGAAGTTGCTACCCTCCCCTGAGGGGCCAACCTCACCACCCGATGCTCCACCCAGAGGCTATGGAGGAGCTCCTCCCTGCCCCCCGAGAGCTCCTTGAGGTCTCCGAATTGGCTAGTGCCCAACCAACTGAACCACGAGACGACAGACCTCACTAACATCTGCAAGAGTAGCCAAAACTATGTCAGTGTCATCATAATACACATATAAACATAAATACTCAAGTAAATATAGAAAACACAAAGACATACGTGCTGGCCCCCAAGAGTATCCAGCAGGAAGACCCATGTCTGGATCTCCCTGAAATTCCATCCCTGCATAAGAGAATGGCAGGAACATCTAAGGGTTGGCCTCAAACCAAGCCTCTGTGGTGGCGTTCCAGTAATGCCCCACCCTACCCCCACCTCCTCGAGGAATCACGGGAGCCCACCTCCTCATGTGAGGCTCCTGTGGCCCCCTAGCAAGCACCGCCACCATAGCTCTCAGTAGCACCTCCCACTCATACACGATGTTGCACATGATACTAGCATAGGTAAACAGCTTCGATCCATCCCGGAACTTGGAAATCTGTGCCAACATCCCGTCGCAACAGAAACAGGAAAAGTCAAAGAAGTTCCCGACCCGTTGTAAGACACCGACCTACGGACTCGATGCCCAATGAGGAGAAGATGACCTCACCAGTTGCACAATGGCCACTAAATCACACCGCTCGGCCAAGTCTTTCATTGTAGCAATGGCTATACACCCCTCTGTAAGGGGCGCCCCACCGCAATGGCGCTCCTGAAACCGCTCAAGATCCACCCTCCTAGATGGAAGTGGATACCGAAGTGCCTCACCCTAAGGCAAAGCCCGGTCACAAAATAGATATCCGTCTCAGGACGGATAGTAAGGTCGTACCCATGTAGCACCATCATCTTACGTCGCTTGTTCTAGCTTCGGATCAGATAGTGTAAAAGTCGATCCTGTGATCAAAGAAGGTCATTCTCCATAAATTTGAGGAGACCCCGTCGCACCAACTGTTGGTGTGCGTGACCATCAGCAGCTAAGGAAACATGGAGATTGGGCCAATCCCTCTCCCTCCACAACATCTTGTCATCAAAACAGGAACACATCAGCCACATCGAAAATACTAAAAGCAGACAAAATTTCCAAAAAAATTGACAAAAACATCTTCATCTCTCCTCACGCTTGTTCCTCAGACAAGCACGAGGAGGGCGTGTATGTCCTTCTCTCAGACACACATAAAGATAGGATAGGCGCGCTTAATGCGCACAAAACCCAGTTTTCGCGCACAAGATGAGCACTTGTACCTTGATCGCCAGCGCGATCAAGGTAAAATTTGACCTAGAATTTGTACAAACCCATCTTGTAGGACCCCGACACCAGTACACTGAAAAAATTAATTTGCAGAATGTCATGGAGCTTACCTGGATAAACAATTGCTAATCCTGGGTGCTCAAGCTGACCGCAATGGCAAGAACTGCTCCATAAAAGCCTCTGACCTCTCAACACTCAAACAGACACAAATGAACTGAATTGAGCCATATTCGCCTATATGTCACCCTTTTTAGAAAAATTGGAGGACCATGAAGAGAGTTCAAAAGTCCCAATCACCAAACCGAAAGCAGTACTATGATCAGCTATCCATAACACCCAAGGGTAGTGCCACACATTCGCACCCCTGAAAGAATAATTTTTCAGCACCGGCAGGTATGCCCTCTCTCATCTTATTTTTTAGGCACATGTATTTCAAATAATATTTGAATAAAGAAGATGCTTTCACTTGGGGTATTTTTTTTTGCAAGTAATGTGCAAACCATCCGCAGCTCCATTCAATTAAAGTTTCAAAGCAGGTATCATTCTACCCCCAGCATGATAGAGTCCCAAAAAAACTCTGCATATCCTGACATCATTTCTCCATTAGAAATTAACCATAGGTTCCAAACACCCGACCATGTTAATCATCACCTCACCTTGCACATGATAAGCATCCTCGTTGGTTAGTAGAGCCTCCCCTCCATGGCACTCGTCACCCAAAGTGGACCATATATCACAAACAATAGTGACACCATGGCTATACCACTGTAGTCCGGGAAGCACCTCATGCTCATTAACTCACCATGCATTAGGTCAAATTTTACCATATCAAAATAAAACCCCCTTCCCAAACAACCAGGTTGTGCAAGCATATTGAAAGCGCACTATCGCGCCTTGCACTTGGCCTACCATACCCCAATCAGCATAACCCATCTGCGACATTTTTTTTCATCCGCTTCATTAACCTCACACATGAGACCAACCAATGGGGCCCCCACCCTCAGAAAAAAACCTTCCTCACATCATCATTGAGCAAACACTTTCATGTTTTGGGGCACCTGTCTCTGTGTTTTTTACAAACCAAACTCCATTATTTTATTCTTTTGGTAAGTGTACAAAGACCGCAAACAGCGCACTATGTCCCCCACTCACCAATTCATTTTTTCTCCCATGGCAGCAGTCCCTGGTCACCCTTGATCAGAGTATCACACCCTCATGAAAAATCCACCATGACATTCATAACTAGTTTATACACACCCTAGAAGTCCTACCGACTCCAAGGCCCAATCAGAAATAGTTATGACTGCCGCCAAGCTGCTTTTTATACTCCGACCTTGGGCCACTGAATCCCCATCATCAGTTTTCAGTCACCCCTCACCATCATGCCTATGTTAAACCCACACATCTAGGATCTTGATCCTCCGTATTAGTGACCCCCTCATTTGGTTAAGGCTTCCTTTTTTTCGACATCAACACCTCTTTTCCAAAAAGGAAGCAGTACCTTGGATCACCCCTATCCAAAAAAGGGCATCGTTGGGTTGCATTGTGGGAGACATCATTGTCCACAGATGTCATTGATCCTCCTGAAATTTGACTACAACACAAGCTTTCATGTCAAGATGGTATTGTACCTTACAACCATTTCACTTTGATTAAATTCGTCAAAGACTCGTGCCTTTATAAGCATCTCTTTCAACAATGCTTACACGGGAAGGTCCCAGCTAGCGCCTATGTGTACAATGTGCATTTATATGCCATACCAATTTTATGCCTATGGGTACCACTTTCCACCTATCGTCAAAGAAAAACTCCCCTGAGGGCGTCAGCAGTCGTCATCATCAACCAATAGATCACTACCATACTAGTGACATAGATAGAATTTGTATCAGTCAAATAGATTTGTTTAACTAGCCAAATCATCACGAGCATGGGACATGCCCGCCTCATAGAAAATTTGTATATACTGTATTGTACCATTACTTGCAGGGATCCCATAGGACATGGTCACTCTTCGACCCGATGCAAGGTGTCTCCAACTCCGAGCTACATGCAAGTCTCTCTCTCTCTCCACACAGTACACAGAAAAGAAACTATAATGTATTTCAACTATACAGTTCTTCCTAGACCTGACACATTAGGGGGAAAATATTATCATTGGAAAATCAGGCAAGAAATATGACATTATTTAATGTCAAGCAAAAGTATTTAAAGGGCTGAAATACATTATAGAATTTGAAGTATTTAAAAATATCTAAGGTATAAAATTAAAAATCAAATTGTGCATAGAAGGCACCAGTTAAATGTGCCTTTGCGCACATAATTCTTCAATAAGCGTGCCTTTGTGCGGCTTTTCATCAAAAATCTGCACAGTCCTGAGAGTGGTGGAAGTCACTTTCTGGGATCACAAGGCACACTCCAGGACATTGATCCCACACTTGAGGCCACCTAAGGACAGCTGCCCAAGCCTCCTTAAGACCTCAAGGGAGCACACAATGGAATAAATATGGCACACAATGGAATCACCCTCCTCTCTTGGGTCACCATCCCCAATGTACCAAGAGAGGGAAGGAGGATTTGAATTCTCCTATAAAAGGCCACCGAGAGATGAAAAATATGAGGACACATTGTTATGCTTGCCAGAATTTCCCCAAGTAATACCAGTAATGTATGATCTGGAGCAGAGATAGAGGGGACTCAGTTGTTGGCCCTCCAACAAATCCAGTCGACCATAGTAGAGAGAGGGATACTTTGCACCAAGGCAGCTCAGAAGTAAGGACATCCCTGCATCGGGACTTGGAGGTCCATAGTTCCAAGGGCCGCTTGGAAAGTGGGTTAAAGTTTCATCCTCATTTCCTACCAGCACTGAATAAGAGGGGACGTAAGTGCCGTCATTTGGATTATTGAAGTCGTTTGACTCTATTTAGAGATTTTGTTTTATTTTTTTAGTTTTAGTTTAGTTTTTATGTTTGAATATGCATGTTATTTCTCTATATAGTATGTTTATGTTTTAGCATGTTCCACTAACTTGCTTGACTCCATCTATTTTCTGCCTATGACCAATAACTTAAGAGGGAAAAACCACCCCTCTTAAGCAAGTGTGATTTGGTACATTCATGCACCAAACACACTAACACACCAGACATTTCACATGCAGTGGGAGTATTGAGCAGGTTTATGTCAAAACCGGTTAAGGAGAATTGGACAGTAGTGAAGGGGATTTTCAGATATTTGCGTGGCACTAGTGATTATGGTTTGTGTTACCAGTGAAGACCAGGATTGGAGAAATTTTTTGACATCTGTGGTTTTGTTGATGCAGACTGAGCTAGAGATCTAGACCAAATAAGGTCTAAAAGTGGGTATGTGTTTAGCCTATTTGGAGGTGCATTCAGTTGGATGAGTAAGAATATTTTGTAGTGGCTCTTTCAACTACAAAGGCAGAAAGCATGGCAGCCACTCATGTAAGAAAAGAAACAGTTTGGTTGCAGAGATTGTGTTCAAGTATGGGGTTGGTGCAGCGAGCTATAAGGGTAAACTTTGATATCCAAAGTGAAATTTTATTGGCTAAGAACATTGCTTATCATTCAAAGACAAATCAAAATGATGTTCAATATCACTTTGTGAGAGATATGGTTGAGGATAAAAAGGTGTTGCTGGTAAAGGTGGACACTTTGAAGAATGTTGCAGATGCATTAACGAAGTTTGTGAGGACTCAAAAGTTCTCTTGGTGTAGATAAACAATGGGTGTTGTAGGGCTGGACTAATGATTAATCTCTCTTGTGGCCCCCTACGGAAAGAAAACAACAAGTGGAAGAATGTTGGGTGTGTGTTATATTATTTGCATGGGTTTGCACATGGTTTTGGGTCATGATGGTTTTATGCCCCTAGTATTTTGTAGATCCGATCAAGGGAACTACGGTTATGTTCTAATCCATGGTTAATGGATTGGGTTTTATGAATGCTTTAGCATGTATATAAATGTGTTGTAACACTAAAAGGAATAAAGTTAAAAATCAAGTTGGTAGTCCTGATTTGGGATCCAGGGGAAAAATATTTGTGTATATATGTTTTATGTTTTACGCTCTCATTATTGTTTATTTTTTGTTTTTAAGAATTCGTTTGTAGATAATTTATGTATAGGGTTAAAACCTACAAATAGCACCACATAACCCATAGCAGAATGGGGTTTCTCAAAGGAAGAAAAAAATTATTGTGGCAGTTGCACAAGAAATGTTGCATGATCAGAGCCTACCATTGCACTTGTGGGAATAACCATGAAACACTGCGGTATATGTGCAGAACATGATTCCTCATCTAATTCTCAAGATGAGTACACCATAAGAATCTTTTTCAGGTAATCAAACAAATTTTTCACACTTCACCATATTTGGTTCATCATTTTACTGTCATGTTTCCAAGGATGCATGGAAAACGATAGAACCAACACCTGAGTTGGGCATATTTTTTGGGTACATTGATACACCTCACAACTATCGAGCATACCTTCCATCTCACAGGATGACAGTGGTTCATAGAGATGTGAATTTTGATGAAGAGAAAGTCATGAGATGTTCCCTTGAGAGGTAGCTTCAGTTGTGCAAATGAGGAGATTTTAGCTCAAAAGGAATAACCTCATAATTTTGTGGAGCATCCACAAGCATACGAGAATAAAGTGGAAGGAAGTGAACTAGAGAGGCTGAAAGGTTGATGCATGATGCTAGAGAGAACGTAGGAGCACCCACATCGCAATGCAGGAAGAGGAGGTCAATAGATCAGTACACTGGCTACATGGATCTTATGAGCGAGAGCGTAAATACTGAGCCATCCTAATTCGAGGAAGCAGTGTAGCAACTAGTATGGGTTGATTCCATGGTAAAGAATTATGACTCCATTATCATTAAAAATGCATGCAAATTGTCTTAAGACCAGAGGACAAGTTAGTTGTAGGGTTTGGGAGGATCTACAAGGTGAAGCAAGCGAAAGATGGGATTGTCGAGAAACACAAGGCCAGATTTGTGGCCAAGTGGTTCTCTCAAGTGGAGGGAATTGATTACAAGGATACATTTTCTCTAGTAGCAAGGTACTCTTCAATCATATCTATTCTAGAACTTTCAACGCATATAGGATGGAAGATACATCAGGTTGGATGTGGAGACAATTTTCCTCAATGGATTAATTGAGGAAGTGTACATAGAGCATCCTAAAGGATTTGAGATCTTAGACAGAGAGTCGCATGTGCCCAGACTCAAGTGACCATTATATGGATTTAAATAATCACCCAATGCTTTGGACACCAGGATCTACATCTATTTCACCGAGTTGAGCTTCACCAAAAGTGAAGCAGATGTAAACCTTTACCATATTTTGGTTGAAGGTAAATTATTGATTATAGTATTATATGTCGATGATTTATTTCTAATAGGTGATAAGAAGTTGATAAAATATTTCAAAGAGGATTTGGAAAGAGAATTCGAGATGAATGGCATGGGGCTCATGCATTAGTTCCTTGGTTTGGAAATTTGGCAACAAGATGAGGAATTGTTTGTCTCTCAGGGAAAGTATGCCAACGAGATACGAAAGAAGTTTCAAATGGAGAGCAACAAACCCATGGATACTCCTCTAGCGGGGAATTGGAGGAAAGAATATTCTACTTTAGGTGAAGTGGTAGAAGCTACCATTTACAGGTAGATTGTAGGTTCACTTATGTACTTGGTGAACACATGACCGGAAATGTGTTATGTGGTTAACCAGCTTAGTTAAATAATGGTTAATCCAACCAAAATCTATTGGAAGGCAGGAAAACATGTGTTGAGATACCTTAGAGGCACAATTATTTCCATCTTTGGTATAGAATAATAGAGGGACTGAAGCTACAATGCTTCACAAATTCAAATTGGGTAGGGAGTCCATCAGACAGGAGGAGCACATCAGGAATAATATTTAATATTGGGTCAGCATCATTTTCTTGGTACAGCGAGAAGTAGAGATCAGTTACACTCAATTAAGAAGAAAGCAGATTACATCGTTTCTAGTCAAGTAGCTTGTGAGGCTATATGGATGAGGAAGATCCTTATTAGGTTATGTGGTCAGAAGATGGATCCTACAGTGATTCACTGTGACAACTATAGTTGTATCAAACTCTCGGTGAATCCAATTTTTCATGATAGGTCCAAGCATATGGACATTTGGTACCACCATCTCATATATTGTGTGCAAAGAAGAATCATGATGCTAGAGTATATTCCTATAGAGGAATAGGATGCAGACATCTTGACTAAGGCACTGTCAAGAGGAAATTTTGATTTCCACAGAGGTAGGATCAGGGTATCTGATAATCCTTTCTTGTTGAGAGGGAGTGTTGAAAATGGCACCAAGAAAGACTCTAATTTAATTTTCCCTTGAATTAAATTGGAATAATACTGTAATTCCACGTCTCATGATTGATTGTACGAGTTAACTAAATTAGTTTGACTTAGCTGGTTCAGTTAATTCGAGTCGAGGGTCTAACTTGAGTAATGTAGAGTGGTTCCTACTTTTTAGGAGCTCTCATTGAGTTTATTTTGAGTTGTAATTAATTAATTCAGCTTATCTGAGTTAAAGTATGTTTAAATAGTTCCAATTATTGGAGGAACTAGTGGAAGGTCAAAGTGTTGAAATGGAACTTGAACCACACTCAGTGATCAACTAGTTAATTGATAAAACAACCGTAAATAACTCATGCATGTGTGAACTGAGAGTTACCTAGCTGAGATTGGAGTTCAAGGGAAGCATACTATCAATTGTATAATCATCCAAATTATGCAGGTGTTGCATGCAGTCAAAGGAAGGCCTATGATGGATTATGCAGAATTGGATGGAGAATTTCCTAATTAATAAGGGGCTAATTCCCAAGGGAACGGTGCAAGGAAATAGGGACTTGGGAAAGCCAAAATTTGGTTAAGTATTGGCTTAAGCTTGTCTAGTAAGCAATGAGACAAATAGAGATAGT
This sequence comes from Pinus albicaulis, assembly GCA_034641835.2. Taxonomy (NCBI): domain Eukaryota; kingdom Viridiplantae; phylum Streptophyta; class Pinopsida; order Pinales; family Pinaceae; genus Pinus; species Pinus albicaulis. Next base: position 759,908,429 of record CM076583.1, on the reverse strand, counting down.
GTAGAGGTTACTCAAGCATGAGTGTTGTGAAACCAGCTCCAAAAATAGAAGAAAAGAGAGATCAACACCTTAGAAATCAGCCACTTCGAGGGGGCAACCTCCAATACATTACATAAATGAAAAATTCTTGGATGCTACAAATTACCAAAACCTCCTTCTATATATAGGAGTCCATGGGGCCACAATATAATCCTATCCGACCTATCAATAATAATTTAAGGCCACAATAATAACAATATTTGGGTTACAGGGGTAAAACAATAACAATAAGGGGGCTATACTAATAACAATAAGGGACTAAAGTAGTAATATAGGGACCTAACATGCCCCTCTCCTTGAAAAAAGTGTTGTCCTCAACGCTTGAGTAGCTTTGGGTGATTTTGTATAAAATTCTCATCCTCCCATGTAGAATCTTCAGTGGGTAAGTTCTTCCACTTGATGAGATACTCTGAAATTGATCGATTTCATAGTTGCCGAGTTCTTGTTTCCATGACCGCTTCAGGTTCCAATATGATTTTTCCTTCCTCGTCAAGTTTTGGCAGTATTGTTTTAATTGGAAGATTTTCACCTATAACCTTCTTTAAGCATGAAACATGGAAAACTAGTGCACTCGCGAAGAAGTAGGAAGCTCCAATTTGTATGCCATAGTACCAATATTTTGCAACACCTTGTAAGGACCATAGTACTTTGGCGATAATTTATTATCCTTCTTAGCTTGCTTAAGGGACATTTGTTAGTATGGTTGTAGTCATAAAAATACCCACTCTCCTACATCAAAACTTCTCTCACTGTGATGTTGATCTGCCTGTTGTTTCATTCGATTTTGTGCCAAATTTAGGTTATCCTTTAAGAGTTTGAGAACTTCTTGTTGATGCTCGATGTGATCTTCCACTTCTTGAACCTTAGAATTTTCTCTTAAATATGTTGTGATGGATAGTGGATGATATCCATAAAGTGCAATAAATGGGATCATTTTTGCTGCAGTATGGAAGGAATTGTTATACCACCATTCAGCGAGAGGTAACCACTTGACCCATTTTGTTTGTTTATCATATACAAAACAACGAATATATCCTTCTAAAAATTTATTCACTATCTCATTTTGACCATCAGATTGAGGATGAAAAGATGAGCTATGAGCTAGTTGAGTACCCAAACAAGAAAATAACTCCATCCAAAAATTTCCAGTAAAAATGGGATCTCTGTCACTCACAATAATCTTTGGGTTTCCATGTAGCTTTTGAATTGTGTCCATAAATGTAGTTGAAATTGTACTTGCTTTAATGAGATAATGCACAAAATTGTACATACTTGGTAATTCTATCAACTACCACCATGATGACACTCTTTCCTTCAGACTTGGGTAAACCTATGCTAAAATCCATTGAAATCTCCTCCCAACATTGACTTGGAATGGATAAAGGTTGTAGAAGACCAGGGGTCTTAATTGTCTCAACTTTATTTTTCCGGAAAACCAAACATTCTGCTACAAAATTTTGAATATCATATTTAAGGCCATCCCAAAAAAATTATTTCTTCACCCTGTGGTAAGTTTTTAAAAATCTTGAGTGACCTCCTAAAGGAGAAGTGTGCAATTCCAAAAGAATCTTTTGTTTTAATTGGGAACTCTTACAAAGATATAAGCAATCTTTGCACCATAAGGAATCATTTTTCCAACTAAATGTATTAGATGTACTAGGATCTTGCTACAACTTTTGAATGAGTGTCCACACTTCTTCGTCCTTATTACATTCATCCCTTGCTTCAGTTATCCAATCCGGTTGGATAATAGAAATGGCACAAAGCAATGCTTCCACCTCTTCATTCTTTCTTGAGAGTGCATCTGCAACAACATTTAGATTCCCTTTTTTGTAGATTATTTTAAATTCATAACCCAACATCTTTGTGACCCATTTTTGTTGCTCTTCTGAAGATAGTTTTTACTCCAAGTGTTTAAGACTATCATGATCAATTTTTACCTTGAAGTATCTTCCCATTAGGTAAGATCACCATTTCTTTAGTGCATGTAGTATTGCTAACATTTCCTTCTCATAAATAGCTTTTTGTAAATACTTTCCTTTGATTGGACGACTTTCAAAAGCAATGGGTCTTCCTTTTTGCATTAAAATAGAACCAATTCCATTTCTTGAGGCATCACATTCCACAATAAAGGTTTTTGTGAAATTTGGCATAGCTAAGACCGGTGCTAGGCACATTGCCTCTTTATGATGTTCAAAGGCCTTAGTTGCTTCAAGAGTCCATGAAAATGCATCTTTCTTCAATAATGTTGTTAGAGGTGCTACTATTCTCCCATAATTCTTAACAAACTTGCGATAATACCCTGTTAACTCGAGAAATCCTCGCAACTTCTTTATGGTTGTAGGGACTTTCCATTCCTTAATGGGTTTAATTTTGTTAGGGTCTACCTTAACACCCTCGTGAGATAAAATATGACCCAGATATTCCACCTCTTGTACTCCAAAGAAACATTTGAATGCTTTTGCATATAATTTTTTCTCCTACAATAGTTTGATCACCTTGTCAACATGTTGAACATGATCCTTCCAAGACCTACTGTAGATTAGTATATCATCAAAAAATACTAGCACAAATTTTCTAAGGAAGGGTTTGAAAATGGAATTCATCAACCCTTGAAATGTAGAAGGTGCATTGGTAAGGCCAAAAGGCATGATCAAAAATTCATAATGACCCTCATGAGTTCGAAATGCTGTTTTTGGAATATCTTCAGTCTTCATTCTAATTTGATGATATCCTGAACGAAGATCCAACTTGGTAAAATAAATTTCTCCATGTAATTAATCCAATAATTCATCAATCACAGGAATGGGAAATTTATCTTTAATAGTGAGCTTATTGAGCTCCCTATAATCTGGACACATGTGCCATGATCCATCCTTCTTGTGCACCAATACTACTGGAGCAGAGAAAGAACTTTGACTAGGTTGAATTATACCAGCCTCTAAAATTTCTGCAATCGTATGTTCAATTTTTCTCTTTTTTACATAAGGATATCTATAAGGCCTGACATTTGGAGGAACACTTCCTGGACTTAAACGAATATAATGATCATGATCATGAATAGGTGGGAGTCCTTTGGGAGTTTCAAACACCTTGGAATGATTGTCCAAGACTTTTTGGAGATCTCTAGAAATAGATCATTTTGATGTTGGAACTTCTAGTGACCATAATTGTGCAATTACACCTTGTTGTTCTTTCTTCAGAAGCTTTGTCATGACATTAGAGCTTATTATATTTCTCAGCTTACCTGTGATACCCCGTAATTCAACTTCCTTTCCTTCTGAAATTTTTTTTAATAAAAGTTCTTGAAAATTAAAATTTATCGTCCCCAAAGATTGTAACCATCGTACTCTTAGTACAACATCAGCGCCTCCCATTGGAATGGAAAGCACTGGACTATTCAATACATATTCCCCCATGGTTAGCTTGATATTATGGCATTTTCCAGAGAAATTTATAGTTCCTTCATTTGCAACCATCACTTGACATTCTGGTACTGGGTATAGGAAACAATTCAATTCGTTGGCTACCTTACAATGAATAAAATTATGGGTACTACCCAAATCAATCAACACTATTACCTTTTTCTTCTTGATATGTCCTTCTATATTGAGAGTTTAAGGAGTGGTAATTCTTGCCAATGCATTACATGATATGGTTGGACTCATTTCTTCCTCTTCTAGGGTTGGTTCCTGGTTTATATCCTCTTCTTTTGAAGATTCTTGTTCATTTTCTTCTTCCTCTTCACAATCTATGTAAACTAATTTCTTCTCGGCACACTTATGACCTTTATTGTATTTTCTATCACAAATTTAGCAAATCCCTTTTGCTCTTTTTTCTTCCAATTTTTGTGGTGTCGACCTAGTAGGTTGTGGAAGTCTGGGAGTAGGAACACTTCCATATTTATAGATGTGAGTGGTAGGCTTCCTTGTTGCCAATTTTACATTCAATTTTTCTTGCCAACCTAAATGTCTTCTCCAATGAATCAGGTTCCCAAACGCGAACTTCATGTTGGATGTTATCCTTTAAAGTCCCTATGAAGGCATCAATCCTGTGTTCCCCTTGAATATCAGCTATCCTTATATTCAATTTTTGGAAGTCCTCAATGTGCTCCACAATTGAACCCTTTTGTTTGAGATTTATCAATTGGCTAAAGAAGGTGTTTCTCTTTGTATCCTCATAATGTGCTATCATTTACTCCATAAAAATTGACCAACTGACACTTTTTTTACAGGAGCAAAGCCATCGATACCATACAAATGTATTTTGTTCTAAATTTAAAGTTGCAATGCGTACCTTTTGTGTATTTTGCACGTTATTGAGATCAAAATATTGTTTCATCTATAGTATCCATGTTACGAGATCCTTGTCATCAAACTTCCTCATATCCATCTTTTGAATATGGTGGTTCTTCTATCCAACATTAGAGTTTATGAAATCATGATTAACATCTATTTTGTTCTCATCATGAGTTTCTTCTACTATATTTTCACCATTAGGAATAATTTCTTGTATAAAATTTTTCAAACCTTCCATGTCTGCTTTTAGATCATTCTTCATGTTTTCCATGTTGTCTTTCATTTTTTGTTCCATGTCCTCCATCTTAGATTCCACACCATCCATCTTAGCTTCCACACCTTTCTTCAAACCATCCATATTATTCTTCAAATCATCCATATTATTCTTCAAACCATCCATATTCTCTTCCATGCCTTTCTTCAAAACTTCCATTTCATTTTTTGTTGCTCTTTGCGAGTGTGAAATTTGGTGCACTTGCTCTTGTAATTTTAATAGATCATGTTGCAATTCTTCATCTTCATGAGTCATAGTAGAGTATTTTGAGGGCTTAATGGGTGTTGAATTATTTAGGAGGAATTTTAGAACCCAATACTAAAATATATGCTCAATAGGCTCTTGGAATCACTTCAAACTAATTTTTTACACAAGACTTATGCAATTCAGAAAAAAAATACACACCTTTTTCTTACTTTTGAGGAGCTCGATATTGAAACAAAATTACCTATGTGATTTCAGATCTTCAATATATGAAATTTGGCCCTGACGTATCCCTCTCAATCCTCTTTCAAATACCACAGGTCTCACCTGATTTGGATTCTTCAAGCCAAAGTTATGTCCAATATCCCACAATGACCTAATTATGGACTGGTTCAGTAGAGTGAACTTGTACGACTTGCCACGTGTCATTGTTTCCTCCCTAGGCTATGAAACTGATAGAAATGAAACTATTTTCTATGTAATTGTAGCCACTCTTTACATAATTCCAATCCGATACTCAGAGAGAGAGTTATGTAGATTTTCCCACGATCACCTCTTTGAGATGAAATTAAGGAGCTTGAAAAATCCATAACTTCCACAGATCATACCTCCCAATATAATGTGAATCAATATTTGAAATTTTTCCACGACGTTCCTCAATATTTCGACTTCACTTTGTGAAAATTTCAGCTTTTGAAACCTCATAGAAAAAAGTGATAGCGAAAATTCCGCAATGGCCTATTTATATTAAATTCAGGAGCCTACAAAAAGCCCTAACTTCCACAGATCATATCTCTGAAAATATTGCGAACCAAGCTTTGAAATTTTGCAAAGATGTTCCTCAGGATTTTGGCTTCACACCCTAAAAATTTTAGCTTCTGAACCTTTGTAGAAAAAATGTTATAGCGAAAATTCCATGATGACCTGTTTGTAGCAGCGAAACCCTAGAATCCAAAGCTTTGATACCAAATGTTGTGAAACCAGCTCCAAAAATAGAAGAAAAGAGAGATAAATGCCTTAGAAATCAGCCACTTCGAGGGGGAAACGTCCAATACATTACATAAATGAACAATTCTTGGATGCTACAAATGACCAAAACCTCCTTCTATATATAGGAGTCCATGGGGCCACAATATAATCCTAGCCGACCTAATAATAATTTAAGGGCACAATAATAACAATATTGGGGTTACAGGGGTACAAAAATAACAATAAGGGGGCTATAATAATAACAATAAGGGACTAAACTAGTAATATAGGGACCTAACAATGAGCAAAGCATTGTAATCTTCTCATATTTTATTACTAATGCAATATACAGATAGTTGGGTTTTTATTTGTGTCTTTCCCCAGGAAATCATTGTGTAATGTTTTGATTGCATTCTTTCTCTTGTATGCTTCGTGATTTCAGGACCATTTAAATTTTTTCTCTACAATTGATAGAGTAGATCCAAATCTATTGTTTTAGCAAATTACAATTAGCACTTTGAATCTACAAGTAATTTCTATAGACAATGATTGTCGAAGTACTTTCTTAGCATATATTTTCAGCTCTTAGTGGAAAAGGGAGATATATTTGCAAGTGGAGGATGCATTCTCTCAAGGAGTGCAAGTTGATTGAGGCAGATGGATTTATTAGGTAAGCGAGATACCTTTTCAGATCATATTGAATTACGGAGGAGAAGAAATTCCCTATTTGGTGGTTTGATTTTCAATGGAGGTTGTGGATATTTCCAGCAATGTGATTTTTCTGGAGAGGTATCTGAATGCAATTGAAGAGGTCAGTTCAAGGTCTCATAGGGATAATTAATTGATTTAAAGGGGCCAAATAGCTTCCAGGAGGGCATATCAATCAGTATGAGTGAAGGAATAAATTTACCAGAGGTTAGCTAATTTTTGGCAACTAGTTGCAAAAACAATTTCAGAAACCACTAGCATGGATCAATTCAACTACGGCATGTTCCCATAGATCATCATATTGCAGATATACTCACAAAGGCCTTGGGTAGGAAAAAAAATTTCTACCTCAGGGAGCATATTGGAGTAGTGGAGAAGACCTTCCTCACTAAGAGGGAGTGTTAGTTTTTGGAGTAGCAGTGGACAAGTGTTCTAGTTTTTATGGTGTCTAAGAGGCTAAGGAACACGAGATCTCCTAAATTTACAAAACATTTCGCGAGAAAATACTTAAAGATACCTCAATTAGATTAATTATCCATAATTAAATATATCCTAAGTTTAACTTAGGAAAAGTGGTTAATTAAATCAGTTTAATTAAGGGAGATCAATTTTGCTTTAGAGACTTCCATAAAAGTTAAATTATAGAGTCAATATGATCATCGCTATCGATTGAGATGTGATCATGTCTGTTGGTTTCCCAACATAAGGTTATAAGAGCAAGGTTGATGTGGTTTGAAGAACACGTCGAGTGACTTCTAGTAGTTTGACTTACCCTGTTGCAGTGATTCAGAGAATTATATAGAAAATCTATACCAATGGATTCAATCCAATCATGTAATGTACTAAAAAAAAATAGTGAATCCTTCTACTATATTTGCGGAATATAAAACGTGATCGGTCAATCACATGCAGGTAAGAGAATGCAAATCAATCCACAACACAAGATAATTTTCTGGGGAAAGAAACTTCTCAAAACCCCTCTATCTCTATTGTATAATGAACCAAGGAATCATGAAACAATACAATTCACTCTTCTCACAAGAGTCCATTGCACTCTACCAACTGTCTCACACTGATCCGGACAAAATTGACCAACACTTAGCCAATTTCTTGTCTCTAATCATCCTACCTTGCTTGTGCAATTCTAAGAACAATTGATCCCTATTAATTAGGAAATTCGACTTTCCAAAACTACACAATACATCATCCGTAATCCTATGGTTTTCTAATTGTGTGCCGTAAATTTACTAAAAATAAAATCGATAGATAACATCTATTTAACCCCTGCCTCAACTGGGTCTTCATCAAAACTGATATGCATGTAGCTATTAATAGTAAATCATCAGTTACTTGGTAGATCACTACTTTTGAATTAAATCTATTTTAATTCACTTAGTCTTCCACTAGCTCATCAAACAGTTAGAACTAGTTAAACTAATTTTAACTTACTTAATTGAGTTAACTGATTTCTCATGCATTAAACTAATACAATAACTGCAACTTGGAATCTAAGGCAAATAGAATCACTCTGCATGCCTCACCAACCACCCTCAACTCGAATTTCATGAGCTAAATAAGTCTATCACACTCAATTAACTATTACAATTTATTATGTATAAGATTACAATTTATTGTCCAATTTATTTAAGGGATAAATAAATTTGACACATATTTCTTTCAATTTAACTAAGGAATAATTAAATCAAAAGCCTCGCATGGTAGCCATTTCAGGGTGCCATTTTCTAGATGTTGTTTCTGGATGCCAATTTCACTATTTCTTGTTGCAAATTTCAACACTCCTTCTCAACAAGAAAGGAATAAATATGTCTCGATCCGGTACCTTTGGAATGTTCTTGCATGCAACACTTCCTAGTGTTGTTCGCACATGGAACTCTCCTAAAACTAAATAGCCTCCAAAAAACTGAATCAATATAATGCATCTATCATTAGAGTCTTCTGACTGATGGTACCTACTGCACATGTCTACTGGACTCTCTGCATTGCTAACATCTGCATCCATGCACTCTGCACTGTTGCCAAATATGATCTGCGCTCCAATATCCAACAGCTGTCACTCTGATTTATGTCCTCTTGACATCTGACTGCATAAATCTAACTGATCCTTCTGGCTACTATTGTATTGTGGGCTCCTCGTAGCCAGGTTCGATCCATGAGACACACCATCTCAATGGACCCTACTTAAATTTCTTCTTGGGATAATATTTTCACATCGCCCCACCTCACACCTGGAGGTATAGCTGCATGTACTCCCTCTACCCATCTGGCTTGATATTTCCCCCTCTTGGAGGTCTCTGCTTGAGCGAACTCTTCCACTCGGACTCCTCTCTTCTACTCCAATTTTGGTTTCTCCACAACCTTCTAAGATTGCTTCTAAGGTTGAATGTTGAGAGATAATTGCTCCCTCTCAACCACCAAGTCATTAACCAATTCTTTTCTTCTCAAAGCTTTGCATGCATCCTCAAGCTCGAGAGCATACAGGTTCTTGACTCTCTAACCGATCTGCTTCACCTATCTTGTGGCTATGTTTTTAAGGAACACCTTTCCTTTTCTAAACATCACTTCATAACCATAGTCTTCCAATATCGCTACAGAGACAAGATTCTTCCTTAGGACTGGAAAATAAAAAACATCTTCTAATCTGAGAGGGGAGCCAAACTCCCTCTGAAAGGTAATTGTACCTATGTCGGTCATGTTATACCTCCCATCATCTCCAAAATCTATGTTCTACTAGAGGCCCTTCTCCTCCAAGTCACTGAAGATATCTTTATTCCCCATCATATGGAACAAGGCACCGTTGTCTAGATACCACATGCATCCCATTATAGTGCTAGCCATGCATGCAATAAGAGTAAAAACAAGCTAATGCTTCACCCGCTGCAACTCTAGGCTCCTTCTTGCTTTCCTTCTTTTGTGCAAAATTCAAAGCATACTACCCATGCTCATGATAGTGAAAACATCTGAACTTGGACAAGTCTCTCTTGCCCTCTTTGCCTTGGGACTTCTTTCCCTTGGATTTATTTCCTTTTTTTACTCGTGCATATTGTAATTGTCCCACCATCGCAATTTTTTCTTAAAAAAGAGTTTATTTTGAATCGACGATATCTCCCTCATCCGAGCTCCAATTTGACCGATTAGTTTTTTCAATTTGAGTATTTGTTTGCAAGGAATCCAAATATGCTATTTATTTTTTAAAAAAATTCATCCAAATATTCAAATATTATCTGCAAACTCGCCGCCCAAACAATTCTTTCTCTAATACCATGTAGAAAATCTCTAACACGGTTTTGATACCATGTATAAATTATATAGAAAATCTATACCAATGGATTCAATACGATAATGCAATGTACTAAAACAAGATATTGAATCATTCTACTATATTTTCGGAATATAAAACATGATCTCTCAATCACATGCAAGTAAGATAAAGAAAATCAATCTACAACACATGATATTTTTCTTTGGAAAGCAACTGCTCAAAACCCCTCTATCTCTATTGTATAATGAACCAAGGAATCATGAAAAAATACAATGCACTCTTCTCACAAGAGTTTGTTGCACTCTACCAACTGTCTCAAACTGATCCGGAAAAAATCGACCAACACTTAGCCAATTTCCTGTCTTTGCTCAGCCTGTCTTGCTAGCGCAATTCTAAGAACAAATTATCCATGTTAATTAGGAAATTCAACCTTCCAAAACTGCGCAATACATCATGGGAAATCCTGTGGTTGTCTAATTGCGTGTTGGAAATTTAGTAAAAATACAACTGATATATAACATCCCTTTAACCTTTGTCTCAATTAGGTCTTCATCAGAACTTACATGCATGCAGCTATTAATATTAAATCATCAGTTACTTGGTAAATCACTACTTGTGAATTAAATATATTTAAATTCACTTGATCTTCCACTAGCTCATCAAACAGATAGAACTAGTTAAAATGTTTTTAACTCACTTAATTGAGTTAACTGATTTCTTATGCATTAAACTAATACACTAACTGAAACTTGGACTCTAAAAAAAATAGAATCACTCTACATGCCTCACCAACCACCCTCAACTAAAATTTCATGAGCTAACTGAGTCTAACACACTCAGTTAACTATTACAAGTGATCATGAGATAAGATTACAATTTATTGTCCAATTTATTTAAGGGATAAATAAATTTGACACATATTTCTTTCAATTTAATTAAGGAATAATTAAATCAAAAGCCTCGCATGGTAGCCATTTCTGGGTGCCATTTTCTGGATGTTGTTTTTGGATGCCAATTTCACTGTTTCTTGTTGAAAATTTCAACACTCCCTCTCAACAAGAAAGAAATCAATCTGTCCCAATCCAGTACCTTTGAAATGTTCTTGCATGCAACACTTCCTAGTGTTGTTCGCACATGCAACTCTCCTGAAATTGAATAGTCTCCAAACAATTGAATCAGTATAATGCATCTGTCATCAGAGTTTTCTGACTGATGGTACCTACTGCACATGTCTACTGGACTTTTTTCATTGTTAACGTCTACATCCATGCATTCTGCATTGTTGCCAAATCTGATCTGCACTCCAATGTCTAACACCTATCACTCTAATTTCTCTCCTTCTGAAATCTAACTGCATCAATATAAATGATCCTTCCTACTACTATTGTACTATGGGATCCTTGTAGCTATGTTCGATCCATGAGACACACCCTCTCGATGGACCCTGCCCAAATTTCTTCTTGGGATCATATCTGCACAACACCCCACCTCACACCTGGAGGTATAGCTGCATGTACTCCCTCTGCCCATCTGGCTTGATATTTCCCCCTCCTGGAGGTCTCTGCTTGAGTGGACTCTTCCACTTGGTCTCCTCTCTGCTTCTCCAATTGTGGCTACTCCACAACCTTTTGAGACTGCTTTTGAGATTGCATGTTGAGAGATAACTACTCCCTCTCAACCACCAAGTCATTTACCATTGCTTTTCTCCTCAAATATTTGCATGCATCCTCAACCTTGAGAGCATACAGGTTCTTGGCTCTTGAGCCGATATGCTTCACCTATCCCGTGGCTATGTTTTTAAGGAACACCTTTCATTTTCTAAACATCGCCTCATAACCACGGTCTTCCAATATCGCTACAAAGACATGATTCTTCCTTAGGTATAGAACATACAAAACATCTGCTAGTCTGAGAGGGGAGATATACTCCCTCTAAAAGGTAACTCTACCTATGTTGGTCACGTTATACCTCCCGTCATCTCCAAACTCTATGTTCTGTTGGAGGTCCTTCTCCTCCAAGTCACTGAAAAGATCTTTATTCCCCATCATATTGAATGAGGCACCGGTGTCCAAATACCACATGCATCCCATTATAGTGTTTTCCATGCATGAAATGAGAGTAAAATCAAGCTCGAACTGTGAATCCAATGCTTCACCTGCTACAACTACAGGCTCCTTCTTGCTTTCCTTCTTATGTGGACAATTCAAAGCATAGTAACTATGCTCGTGACAGTGAAAACATATGATCTTGGAAAAGTCTCACTTACCCTCTTTTCCTTGGGACTTCTTTCCCTTGGCTTTCTTTACTTTTCTAACTCGCGCACATTGTAATTGTCCCGCTGTCACAAAATTTTCTAAAAAAAGAGCTGATTTTAAATCGACGATATCTCCTTCATCCGAGCTCCGATGCGACCGATTTTTTTTTCATTTTGGTTATTTTTTCGCAAGGAATCCAAATATACTATTTTTTTTTGAAAAATTTTCATCCAAATATTCAAATATTTTCTTCAAACTCTCCGCCCAAACAATTCCTACTCTGATACCATGTAGAAAATCTCTAACACGGCTCTAATACCATGTAGAAATTATATATAAAATATATACCAATGGATTCAATCCAATCATGTAATGTACTAAAACAAGATACTGAATCTTTCTACTATATTTGTGGAATATAAAACATGATTTCTCAATCACATTCAAGTAAGAGAAAGCAAATCAATCCACAACACAAGATATTTTTCCAGAGAAAGAAACTGCTCAAAACCCTCTATTTCTATTGTATAATGAACCAAGGAATCATGAAACAATACAATGCACTCTTCTCACAAGAGTCTGTTGCACTCTACCAACTATCTCACACTGATCTGGACAAAATTGACCAACACTTGGCCAATTTCATATCTCTGCTCACCCTACCTTGCTTTCGCAATTCTAAGAACAATTGATCCCTATTAATTAGTAAATTCAACCTTCCAAAACTGCGCAATACATCATGGGAAATCCTATTGTTGTCTAATTGTGTGCCGACAATTTACTAAAAATACAAATGATAGATAACATCCCTTTAACCTCTGTCTCAACAGGGTCTTCATCAGAACTGACATGCATGCAGCTATTAATAGTAAATCATCAATTACTTGGTAGTGAATTAGATCTATTTTAATTCACTTGATCTTCCACTAGCTCATTAAACAGTTAGAACTAGTTAAATTGATTTTAACTCACTTAATTGAGTTAACTGATTTCTCATGCATTAAACTAATACACTAACTGCAACATGGATTCTAAAACAAATAGAATCACTCTACATGCCTCACCAACCACCCTTAACTCAAATTTAATGAGCTAACTGAGTCTATCACACTCAATTAACTATTACAAGTGATTATGAGATAAGATTACAATTTATTATCCAATTTATTTAAGGGATAAATAAATTTAATACATATTTCTTTCAATTTAATTAAGGAATAATTAAATCAAAAGCCTCACATGGTAGCCATTTCTGGGTGTGATTTTCTCGATGTTTTTTTATGGATGCCAATTTCACTGTTTCTTGTTGTAAATTTCAACACTAGGGAGATACCAGAAACAATGTATTCAGAATATATATGGGAGGAAATTTCCAGAAAAAAAATTCCAGAGTGATTTCTAGTTTCCATAGGTAGGAAGGGGATCAATCTATTGATAAAGAAGGAGGATGCATGAACCAGTGAAAGTAGCTAGTTTTTCCAGTGTGAGTTGTCGAAGTGACCACATTTCCGTTGCCAATGGCTGGATCTATTTCTCGGAGGCAAAGTGAGTGGGTCTAGGAGGCAGAGGGAGGAAGTATGACTTGTTGGGAAGTGATCCCAGTGGCTGAGCAAGTTTCCAGAGTCAACAATCTGCATTTCTAGGTAGGAATGTGAGTGTCGAGAAGGAGTGTGAATTGGTTGGAGGAGGTCAAATCAATTGCAGAGAGGGAGAGAGAGTCTCCAATTATTTTTTCCGGTGCGTATCATCAGTTGCAGGAGGTTTTCCAGTGAAAGGAATTCAGTTGTAATATTTCTCAAATTGTTGAATAATAATAAAACCCTCATCTACTACATCGGTTTTCCCTTTAGGGTTTTTCTAGGGACAATTGTCCAAAATAACAATGTCAAAATTATTGTGTGTGTGCATATTTCTAAGTTCCATTATTTTATCTTTCGCAGTGTTTTTTTATTTTTGAATATTGCAATAGTGATTTAATCATAATTTGTCGTAGATTAATTTACAGAAGATAGATAACCTCTAATAGATATAAGACTAAATTCCAATTATCATAATTGGAGAAAATCTCACAAGTGGCCATGCCATACCCTCAATTTAATGTGTTCCTCTCTACAGGGTAGCGGGCATGACCCCCAAGTCCACCATTCTCCTTGATTGGCACCTCATTAAGGACATTAAATCCAAATTTAACCTAATATTTATTTCTAAGATACTTCATTTGTAATTTTATGAAATTTATAAAAATAAAAATAAAATGTATAAATTCATTAAATTCAATTTTACATTCTAATATCTTAAACCTTCTAAAATGGGTATATATATATATATATATATATATATATATATATATATATATATATATATATATGGGGAGGGTTGTTCATCAATTTTAAATCCAAATCACTTGAGTTAGAGTTTCCACGAAGTTGGGAGGGATCATATTAAAGGTTATTTTGTAAGGAACAATATTTATTTCATTAGTATTGTTGTGAAATTTATAAATAAATAAATAAAATGTATAAATTCATTAAATTCAATTTTACATTTTAATATCTTAAACCTTCTAAAATGGATATATATATTTGTGTGGGGATGGGTGGGGAGGGTTGTTCATCAAATTTGAAGCCAAATCACTTGAGTTTGAGTTAGGGTTTCTACGAAGTCATCATGTTATTGAAACTGTAATAACAATTCTAAAGTTATATATATATATATATATATATATATATATATATAGAATGTATAACTTTCCACTCACATTTAAACCTCATTGTGACATGATGCTCTATTGGGAATTGTCTTTATATTGGTTATATCATCAATTCTTGCAAGCAATAATATATGTGTGTGTTATAATACAAATATAAAATTATTAAATATTTAAAATCAAATAAAAAATAATATTTCTAACTTATAAAAATATAAAATTCATTTATATAAATAATATTTTCAATGCTATATATATATAGCAATAAGATGTTTTTAACTATTAATTTTTTTTTGGTTATCAATATCAAAGTATCTTCTTAATTTTAAATTTAGAGTTTATTTACTTTGGGACACAAATAGACATGGTCTATTTTGGAATAGAGTTTCTAGAATTCTATTCTTTTAAAAAATTATGAATAGCTTAAATTTAATAATGTGAGGATATTTTTTTGTCGTATACACAATCTAATTGATGAAATTAAAGGTTTCTAAATAGTTTTTAGGGATCTCTATTCCTATTTCAAAATTACGAATAGTATACATACAAATAATACATAAATATTTTCATTGTTATCAACATTTATCAGTCATTTAAATTATATAATTATAATAGATAATTAACAATAATGAACTTTTGTTACTTTTGTTATCATATTATGGGTTATTTTGTAAAGAACAATATCAGAAGAAGTAATCGCATGTTTTTCTCTTTTTCACCTGTCACTACACAAAAAAAATTATTTTTCTTTTTCATTATTCCTTGCACAAAATTATAAATATTTAACTTGAAATTTTAAATAATTTTTTTATTAACAGTTTTTTAGGCATATGAAATATTTATATGAATGTTATTTTTCCAATCAAAAATTTGGACATCATATTTGGTTTCATATGCAGGCGGGGAACAATTTTAGTGAGTTATCTAGTTTAAAACTTTAGAAAATCGATGATAGATCTATATCGAGTAGATTGCTTTATAGTTTTTCTTTGGTTTGTTATGTATTCAAGATCAGTGCCATACATAACGTGTCCAAAAAGGAATATATCTCTTCTTGAGTTGCTTTTACTTGTCTACCAGTGATCGGGGATGGAATTTTATAGGAAAAATGCCCATCACTAGGTGATTTTCTCGTCAAATACAATAAACAAATTTCACAAATAGTCAACATTTTATATTAAAATAATTGAAATCGGAATTATAGTTTCTGAAACCGTCATATTTGACGGGTGCTTAACATTTGAAGCTCGTACCCTACCAGCGACAACATAAAATTGAAGAACCATCTACCCTTCCACCTAGGTTGGAACATTACATTTTTTTTTTAACTGCAGTTCATAATATCATATAATTTCTTTTGCCAAAGTTTTATTCCCTGCACATGTGCATTACATAGGATTTTTGAATATTCTTGAAATTCAGACTGAAGTTGCAAGGCAACACATTTCTTCAAAGCAATTTCTCCTTGCAAGTTATTGTTAAAAAACAATGGAATCATGAATGCATCATATTGATTAGTACTCCTAATAAAACATCCTATCATGCACCTAATATTTAATTTTTGTAATCCTAATAAAAAATCATATCATACACTTAATATTGAATGTTGAAATAGGATAGAGGCGACTATTAGAAATAGTAAATTACTCCTACATGCATTGCAGTCTATATTACGAGTCTGAGTTAATTTGAGTCAGTGTCGGTTAGTTCGAGTTCAGTATATATTTGGAAAAATCAAATTTAATGTGATTTTGCATGAACAAGTTAGTCGTAGTTGAGTCAAGTCAGTTAGAAATAGAATGATTCCATATTTATTAAGTTAGGTCTTTATATACCCATGGTTGGATCATTTTGAGAAGTATGAGGCCAGAAGAGCCAAGAGTCACAGTTGGCTGAATGTGTATGTGAGAATTTTATTGAATACAAGTTTATTTTTTTTGTGTGAATTTGTTTTTCCTCCTCTACCTTGCCATCAAATTGGTATCAAAGTTGAGGTTAATTTTATGGAGCAAGGGATAGCTAAGGTTTAATTAGATGCAATCTCCATGAGAGGAGAAAAAAAAATTCTCCTGGTTGAAACTGTAATGCACTCTATCAGTTGTAGATAGGCATTATAATGCAAGAGGGCTCAAAGGCAAGCCATGTTGCAAGCATGCAGTTTTCTTGTGCCATCGAGTGCATTAGATCACTAACATCAACCTAAATTATCATGGAGAATGTTAGTATGTGGTTGTTGCATATTCGAACTCACGTTAACCAAGATTATTGGTAGAAAGTCAAACCAAGGGGGAAATATCGAGAGAAGTATCATGCAATAAGGAAAGAAACCATAAGACAAGATAAAGATATTAGTCATGGGTCACAAAGTGTGATTGAAGCATTTAAGAAAAGGAATCAAAAAGAAGAGGTAGAGATTGTCGCCATGTTTAGAGAGGTTTGGGTCACAGCCGAGGAACCAATAAATCTAGCAGAAGATGGAAGAGAAATCGAGGTTGATTTGTGTAGTATGGATCTACTAACACCTCTTATGTTTACTGGTAAAAATTTTGAATTTTGGGTTGTCAAAATGCAAAATTTTCTTCAAGGTAAAGAGTTAACTGAGTATCGATCTAATAACCCATCTGATGAAATATGTGATGCTTTAGTATTTGATTTTATAAAATAGACATGGTATGAGAAGTTTTTTTTCAAGGTAGAAAAAACTACATCTTCCAAGGAAGCATGGAAGATCCTAGAAGTGGAATTTGGTATAAAGGAAAGTGGCATGCAGCAGCAAGCTGTGTCACAATCTATTGAAGAATCAATAGAAAGGTTAGTTGCATATCTAATAGTAGATGAGCAAGACTCTATGAGGATAACAGAGCTTGGAAAATCTATGCATATGGATGAAGAAGTTGCAGCAAAGACTGCAGAGAGAGAATTTGAAGCCTTTCTGTGTGAGGTAGATCAATAGTATATAAATTCTTAAGAACTCCATTGTAACATGGATGGTGAAGATGATGGTGAATCCCACTGTGATGAGCCGCATGTGGATGATGACTGAAAATTAAAATGTGAATTGAATCTAGTCACAATTGATGAATTTGGTGAAGTTGAAATTGTTAATGAGCACATGCATGCTCACCGATCCAACCATAGGGTGGGTGAACATTATGTTAATGAAAATTGTGGTATATTTTTTGAAACAAGGACGGATTATGGCAATATGGTAAGTGCCATGTTTGATAAAGAATTGAAGGTTGAAGTTGCCATTGTAGCAACAAGTTATGAAGTAGTTGGAATTACTCATGAAGCAGTGCATGATCTAGCTGCAGTTGATGATCAAGTAGAGGATAAAGTGATTGAAAAAAAATTATGAAAATATCCACTAATATCATAATAGTCGAAGATAGTTTCAATGAAGTTGAAGCAGTAATCAAGGAAGAGGAAGAGGTGAAAGCTCTCACTGCAGATCATAATGAAGATGTTTTAAATATTGTTTTTGAATATGCATGTGTTCAAAATAGCATGGGAGCTGAAGTTGAAAACACAGTTATTAATAAGTTTTATGCATATTTGAAGCTCATTGAAGAATGGATTGAGAATCCACTGGAACAAATTGATGATAGTCTTAAAGAAACAGCTAGAATAAAAGAATTAAATCAAATGGCGAACGAGAAAAATGAGAGTGATTATGATTTTACATGTAAGCCTAATAATGACCTTGAGTGTGCAGATTATAGGAAAAAAGAAATAGTACCTAATGATGAAAGTGGAGAGAAAGACATGGAAATTTGTGGAGAAAAATAAGAAAATGTTGAAGAAATCTCTCAATTTTGGAGTCAAGAAGAAATTAGATTCCGCTATCAAGAAATATGGCAGAAAGAATATCATAAATATGAAGTGAAAGAAGTAGAGAAAAAAATACAGTTTGGAGATAAATATTTGTGGCAACATTCATTCCATGGTTGAACGAATCTTTGAAGAGGAATTTGTACAAGATAGGCTCAGATTTTTTTTTAGAACAAATACGGAGAAGTCAAAAATTATAGCAGCAACAAGTGAAGAATTATGGAGCCTAAAACAAGAAATCACAAAAAATAATGAAGCAATTTTGAGGGTATATAATTTGGAAAAAACGAAAAAGAAAATCCAAAATTGTAAAATTTTGAGTCATTATAAGCCCGGTTGAGACAGACTAGCAAGCATGTTTAAGTGATGGTTGAGTCAATTTTTATTATAATCCTAGCAGGCATAATTGAGTCATGTTTAAGTTATGTTGAGTCATGTTTGAGTTATGTTGAGTCATATGGTCACTGGGCATAATTAAAGGGGAGTGTTGAAAATAGTAAATTACTCCCACATGCAGCGCAGTCTATATTAAGAGTGTGAGTTAGTTCGAGTTCAATCTATATTTGGAAAATTCGGCGAGAGATAGCATTATTCCATATTTAGTAAGTTCAGGCATTATATACACGTGGTTGGGTCATTATGAGAAGTATGAGTCCAGAAGAACCAAGAGTCACAGTTGGGTGAATGTTTATGTGCCAAATATTATTGAATACAAGTTTATTTTATTTGTGTGAATTTGTTTTTCCTCCTTTGCCATATAATTTTTCCTTAATTTCAAAATTTATTTGCAGAACCCGTTATTGGTCGTTATGGCTTGTAAATGGCATAGAGTAATCGTGCATCATATATATGCATGTGAGAGAGCAACTCACTGCACTTTTCAAGTTTACATAATATCTATAATTGTTTTCTTCCTACTAGATTAGCCAATTTTCTCCTGGATTTTTATTTATGAGTTTTCATTTTTTTGTGTTTTATATAGAAATATATTTCTGTATAAAAACATACACACAGTGAAAATATTGTTGGCTATTTCATATTTGAGAGTGCTTATTTCTTTACCTACTTTTATCATAGGTTCATTTTTGTGAGTTTTCAATTTTTTTGTGTTTTATATAGAAATATATTTCTTATAAAATAATACACACATTAAGAATACTATTTACAATTTACTATTCCACCTTTGAGAGTGCTTGTGTGTTTACCTGTGATGTTTCTAGGATGGGATCTCTATTTGTACCTGGAATTTTATTTTCAAATGAATATTTTTTGCTTTAACTTTAAAGGTGAACATGCTTACTTCTCTCCCACACTTATATTTTGTTTTTTTTATTCAACTACCAAGTCACTAGGGTATTGAACTTGTAGTATAGAAAATTTTGTAATTACATGAAGCATTTTTGGATATTGAACTTGTAGTATACAAAATATTGTAATATGAAGCCTTCATTTTGTTGAACTACTAAGTCATTGGGGTATTGAACTTGTAGTATAGAAAATATTGTAAATACATGAAGATTTACACTAGCCATATCTAGAAACAACTTGGAATGTGTAAATTGCATATATAGAAACATAAACTCTTATAGGAAAATAGAGAATTTTTATGTTGTTAAAATAATGCCTTCTATTTTTTCCTAAAAGGTCATAAGAAATAAGGAGCACAAAAACATAACATTTGGGTTGAGAAGTAATATTTTGCAAAACATAATATCCCAGCCTCATCCCACCAAGGGGGTGATATTATGAAAAACACAATATCCTACCCTCATATATGAGGGTGGGGGTGGGGGTGAGTGTGATATTATGAAAAATATATTATGTTTTAAGGGTGGGGTGGCAGGTAATATTATGAAAAACATATTTTGGGTGATATTATGCAATATTATTTGCATAATATCACCCCCCACCCCCACCCTCCATTCGGTGTGGGGTGATATTATGCAAAAACAATATTTTGGTTTTTGAACTCATGTGGTTTTAATTTTTTAAAGAGCTTCCCGGATTATCCATAGTACTAAGGAACGAGTGTCAATCCGGGAAGCTCTTTAAAAAATATATATATGTTTTGCATAATATCACCCCCCATTGAGTGGAGGGTGGGAGTTCAGGGTGCGGGGTGATATTATGCAAAACATTTATGTTTTTCATAATTTTCTTTCATAATATCACCCCCCACCGAGTGGAGGGTGAGGGTGTGGGATGATATTATGCAAAACGTTTATGTTTCGAATAATATCACCCCCCACCTAAATATGTTTTACATAATAACACCCCCCACCTTCCCCGCCCCCACTGGGTGGGGTGTGATTTTAGGAAAAACATAATATGTTTTGCATAATATCTCCCCTCATCCCCATCATCATGTTTTTTTCATAATATCACACCCCACTCCCACCCTCATACCCCCATGCGTTTTTCATAATATCGCCCATCATCCCCACCCTCCACTCAGTGGGGGTTGATATTATGCAAAACATAATATCACCCCCCACCATCAAACTCACACCTTCATATAATATATGTTTTGCATAATATCACCCTCCATCTCCACCCTCATATAATATTTTTTTACATAATATCACCCCGCAGCCCCACCATCTAAGGGTGGGTGTGGGGGTCGAGGGTGATATTGTGAAAAAACATATATTATGTTTTGCAAAATATCACCCCCCAGTGAGTGGGGGTCGGGGGTGATATTATGATATTATGTTTTTGCATAATATCACCCCCCCCCCCCTAGAAAGGGTTAATATTATGCAAAACATAAAACCCCCATAATATGTTTTGGATAATATCAAATTGTAGCCCCACCCTCATAATATGATATGTTTTGAATAATATCACCCCTCACTCCATCTTCACCTATATATTATGTTTTGCATAATATCATCCACTGGGTGGGATGAGGGAAGGATATTACATTTTGATAATATCACCCCACCCTCATGTTTTTTATGTTTTGCATAATATCACCCCCTACCCCCAACTACCACCACCCTCATATTATGTTTTGCATAATACCACCCTCTACCCCCACCCTCATATGTGAGGGTCGAATATTATAATTTGTATAACATCACCCATGGACCCTCCACCCCAACCCTCATATTATGTTTTGCATAATATCACTTCCTACCCCCACCCTCAAATATGAGAGCGGGATATTATATTTTGCATAATATCACCAACTAGGTGGGATGAGGGTGGGATAATATGTTATGCATAGTATCACCCCCCACCCCCATGTTTTTTGTTGCATGTTTTTCATAATATCACCCCCACCAAGTGGGTTGGGGAATGATATTATGCAAAACATATATGTTTTGCATAATATCACCCCCCACCAATATTTTTTTCATATATGAGGTGGGTTTCAAGGGTGATATTATACAAAACATATTATATTATTGCATAATATCACCTCTCACCCCACCCTCATATAATATCACCTCGCACCCCTACCCTCATATACAAGGGTAAGGGCGAGGGGTGATATTATACAAAAAAAATATGTTTTTCATAATATCACCCCCTGAATCCCACCTTCATATAATATCACTCCCCATCCCCACCCTCATATATGAGGGTGGAGGTGGGAGTTCAATTAATAAGTCACTAGGGTATTGAACTTCAGAACTTGTAGTATAGAAGATATTGTCTACATGATGCACTAGTCATATTGTAACTATATTGTGAGTCTTGATTGGATTTCCCATCTTTATATCTTAATTATGAGCCACACTAGTTGGCTCGAAATTTCGATTCCAAAAACTTGGTGTGATGGATCCAGAAATATTCAAACAAAATGATTCACATCACAAAATCCTCAACTTTGAAACAAGTTGAAATGTATAAATTACATATATAATAACACAAACACCTATATGAACACATGGAATTTTTATGTTATTAAGAGAATTCCTTATATTCTTTCCTAAAAGATGGCATGAAATAAGGAGCACAAAAACATACATCCTGGTAATGACTTAAGTATGTGCTATGTTCTTATATTATATTTTATTTGTACCATATAGATTGAAACAATTGATTTATCTAGGCATTTATCATGTTCTAGCAATAAACCCCTCTTTCTTAGTTTTTTCTGTGTACAAGGATTCTATATTATGTTTTTACCACAAAAAGATTACTGATGTTGGTGCAACTATGTTTTTTCTTTGACTCCACTAGATTCCATCTTCTACTCTTCGTTGCATGCAAAGGAATTTTAAGAAACAATAGAAGACTTAAAATTCTATGTGATGTAATGATATAAATAACAACTTGATACCAAAAAATAAACATTGGATACTGGGGTTTATGCGTTGGTCTATCGGGGATGGCAGAAAGGCAGTGGTTGGGTTGGACACTCTCAAGGGCTTTACCGGCAACCACACCCTCTCGTTCACCCTCATCACCATTATGTGTGAGTGGGGCATCTTCAATTTTGCCCAAATCAACAAAGGAAACCATCAATTATCATCCCACCCCACGTGGAAGTGCTCCACTGATATCAGATTAATAGAGGACATGTTCATGGAATGGGAGACTTATCTGACCAGTCTATATAACGCAAGAATATTCATTGTTGAGGGTGAGGAATGGTTAATTTGGGAAGGCCCTATGAAAATGGTACCCCCAGAGAGAAATACATTTACAACAATCCTCCCTTGGTTGCAAGTAATTTTTTCTTTAACCCATGGTTTAAGACTGTGTGGGGATGGAATATCCTTAAGAATTTGATTTGTTTTGGCTGGTTGGCATGTCACAAAATAATCCTCACCTAGGATCACCTACAACACAGGGGCTTCTAAGGCCCAGGAATCTACTCTATGTGCTAGATACAGGAGGAAGAGACTGATCATCTACTCTCTGGATTACCATTTTCAAAGGAGGTGTGGGTTGGGGTGATGGATTTACTGAAGATTTATTATCAAGGAACCACTAAAAATTCGTCTCAATGTTTAATTAACTAGACCAAGGAACTACCTGAATACAAATCCCTTCCATTATACATAATTTAGTACATCTGGCGCATTCGAAATGCATGGTTGTTTGATAACAGGAACCCGACAATTTGGGAGGTGATAAGGAAGGACACCTACCATTTTACAGAGATTGGTATACTGAAGACCGTTATCAAACAAAGGAATATTTAACAAAAAAACATCAAGGGACTCTTCCCCATAGGATCCTTTGATGAAGCTTTCCAATAAATATGATGTGGTTGCGGAGTGGTCATCACTCAAGAACTTGGGCGAAATTTTCATTTATGGTGGCAAAGTGGCAGGGGAAAAAAAGTAGAGCAGAGGTCGTTTCACTTTAGGGTTCCCTCACTTTCACAAAATGGCTCAGTTTGGACACCATTCACATTTTTGGGGATGCCAAGAGCATCATTGACTGGGTCAAATAATACACATGTTTCTGCCCTCACATCTTGTCCAACTCGATGGGCCACATCAAACTACTGGCTCCCACTTTCTAGAACATCTCTTATAGTGATATCCACAGAGAGAAAAACCAGGTTGTTAACCTTTTTTCAATAAGGGGAATCGAATCAAGTACAGGTAATTATCACTTTTCAGCATACGTACAGGGCAGGCTCATGAACGTTGGCTTCATTGACACAAACTAGTTTAAAATATTGATGAATGTTGTCTTTTTTACCATGATTCTGCTGCATTTGAACAGGAACTAGTATCCAATATGTAAAATGTTGTTCACAGTGGTTTTTGTAGCAGAGTCGTGTAATGAACTCATTTTTTTGTTAAATAATAGGGAATAATCAGCATTGTATGAATAGGTGATCTAAGATAAAATGTATGAAACAACCCATGTACTCTCTTTTTATCAATGAAAACGAAAGCGTTTTTTTTGTCTAAAAGAAAAAACTTGATACCATATGAAAGCTTATGGGACAACGAGAAGAATTGGCATGGAAATAACCCTTTATAGTTTTAACCTTGTTTATTTTCGGAGGGAGGAAACAATTCCCCCACCCATAGTGCATTTTTAACCTTGTCGATTTCCATAGGAAGGAAATAAGACCCCCGCCCATAATAGGCCAAGAGGGCAAGGGGATTCCATCGGGTTGTTGAATGGTATTTTATCGTCCCCCATAATATTATGTCTAAAATATATAATGTACATGGGTTTTTGAATGGTATTTTATTGTCCCCCACCATATTCAATCTAAAATATATAATCGACATAATATCATATATTAACTGATGGTTTGCACCACCAAAATTTAGCCCAAAACTATCGATGTGAGCCTGAAAAACTATTCCATCTAGGTTTGGTCGAGATGAAATTTTGAAAGTGTTTGAATGTGCCTCACACTCTAGCTATTGGATTAAATCCCTTATCATGTCAGTGTAACGAGGCTAAGGAGTTCCTCTATCCCTTGGTGAAATGGGCTAAAGCCCTTCCCCTGTGGAATATTTGACCCCAAAAGAAAAAAAAAAAACATAATAAAATCTTGGATGTTGGACCAGTTTTTCCGACATTTAACAACCTCAATGTAAAAAAAAATCTCCTACATCTTAAAATCCTTGGTGCTTGACTAATTGCTCCGATGTCGGTCGGTTTGCTCTGACGTCCAAAAAAACAATACTTTATGGGCTCCTCGATATTCCCTCTTTGGTTATGCATAAGTCATACTCACTTCCCTTGATCTCGCCATGTTCCTCTACCTCCTTGTGTAGAAAATCTAACAACGGGATTCAAATTGATCTTGTAATGTACTAAAACAAGATATTGAATCCTTCTAAAATTTGTGGAAACAAAACATGATTGCACAATCACATAAAAAGTAAGAGAAAGAGACAGTAAATCTAACAACACAATATTTATTTGGGAGAATCACACTACCTAAAACCCTACTATATATATATATATATATATATATATATATATATATGAATAAGACAGTCTTTGTCATACAAAATGGGACAGTTATTGGTATCCCTTTGTCTTTCAATTGGGACACTATGTCCATTACATTAAACAAAATGTCTGATTTCACAAGATAATATTTCAAAAAATACAACGTCTTGCTTTGATATCCAAACATAGTGATCATCATTCTTCGCTTGAACTGTTGTCACTACTAGAGCTACTTCCATGACTTGGGTTATTTTTAGGAATGTTTTGTTCACGGTGTTGATTGTTTTCTTCTTCTTCACCTTCCATCTACAAACATAAAAATAAACTGTAATGAGTGTATATACATTGGTGAGAATAATGAAAATTGCAATATTAAATAATATACATCAATGTAAATCGAAAAGAAATGACGTACCATTGCAACAATTGACTCATAAACTATACACATTCTTTCAAAACCATGTAACATGCCATCTTTCAAGATTTCATCTGTTGGCGCAGTTCCATACTTTGTTTCCTGCAAGTTTTATACCCCATAACAAATCATATATTTAATATAAAAGAATTTTTTGTTCTATTAATTATAGACGGAGCTAAGTAAAACAAGATCGATAGATGCTTACAAATTCCACAATTAATTTCTGATATGCCAACATATACTCACAACCCATATTTAACCCAATTTCAATCAATTTGTCTGATGGTTCTTCTTTGTATATTAGCACCTGTTTGAAGACATTCAAAGATGATTTTTGTAAAACAATTTAAAAAATGCAAAAATGAAATTTAGTTAAGTTGTTATAAGGAAGTAACAATTACTCACAAACTTAGATATCAACCATTTTCTTCCTTGTCATCCTGTTTTATGTGTTGAATGGATTCCATTTTCTTTTCTTTTCTGCGAGAAAATACTTGAAAATTAATATTTAATTCTAAATTGTTTATTTATTGTACCTAATGATCGAAAAATTGAATGATTACGTATTACATTTGAAGCACTTTGTTGTTGAGATGGCTCCTCCTGCAATGCAATTTTTTCCATTTCTTTGACCATCTCCTTGTACACGTTTTTGGACATTCCTACTGGCATATTTCTGATATCAGTTGGTTCATCTTTTGATATTTTCATAATATTCCTAAAAATGTAACATAACAATAAACTATTTAATTTTTATATTGATATATGAAAATTAAATATAACAAAAGTGATATTTATAAATAATTCTAGACAAGCATTTAAAGGAATATTACTTTTTCATTCCTTCTTTTTTTTTTTGTACGTTTTTGCTATTAAAAGTATGACATGACTCATTAACCAATTCTTTGGAAACTCTTCCTGTAGTTTAGATAAAATTTGGTTCTTAGAATCATTGGATTGTTTTTTGTATTGTAAGTGGAAAGAACGTTTATATATTTGTTCCACTAGATCCCTCAAACTTTTGTAAAAGTTTTTCCCCCTTTCGTTAACCTCCAGCACCACTCTAGATGAGCTAAGGAGAACTTCATTTTCATTTGCATGTTCTATTTTTTTTCTTTTATTAGAAAAACATTTCTTTTCTGAGTTTTTGGTCCCTGCAGAACATTAAACAAATGTGAATTAATAGATTGATTGACACGTGTTATCTAATAATTTTAATTATATTATTAATGAAAATTAAAAAAAGAAACTCATATTGGATCGATAGTATTTTTTCAATCACCTGATTCATCCTTTTGCAATTTTTCCATAAAGATTTTACGCTCTTCTGGTCCTAGATCATAAATAATCTTATCGAGCTTCTTCATTTTGTGGCTCTGCATGATACATAGTAAACAATACATATTAGTTAAACTTACATATAGTTCAAAAATAATTTTTTGTAAAGAATTTACAAAGAACATGCCTTTTTTTATTTTCTTGATGTGTCATTAGTATTTTTGTCACTTGATCTCTTGTCAGTCATTTCTTTATCAATTTGAAACATGTACCATATCATTCACTAATATATTTATAAATAAATTGTCAATTTTTCAGGTTAAAAAAAAATCTCAAAAATTCGGTGTGCCATTCATGGTGTACGCACCGACGTCAGTGCGTGGGGGTATTATAAATGCACCGCACAAACAGTATAATAGACCGTACAGTTCTCTATGTCAACAAGGAGCACCGGTGCTTTACATGTTAGCCACTGCATCGATTAACACAGAGAAAATAATAAAAATCATCCAATGTTAGTTTTTGTAACATAAACGCCCCTTTTCTGTCTACTAGGAGACCCGGTGCAGTGCATTATATGTTACATGGTGCACCGATTAACACAATAAAAACATTTTTTTGCGAAACAGCACGTTAGTGGTGCGCCATAATGAAATAGCGCACAAATGCCATATTTTACATATGGCACACTAATTAAAAAAAAAAAAAAATTTAATTTTTTATCACATAGTACTTTCGCGGTGCTCTTGGATAATACAGTGCACCAGTGCGCTAGGTTACGCTGCGCGCACCGATGAAAAAAAAAATCTATTTTTTTTAAATTCACGTAAGGGCCGACATGGATTAGGATCCGACTATGTAAGTTGTCTCGTGCATTGGATGTATTAGGCCTATATATAGCAATAAAAACCCTATAAATCTAAAATGAAAAGCCCTAATTCTGAAATCATAGAAAGAGGGAGAAGAAAGGACAGAAACAAAAATAATGTAGGGTTTGTTTCTAAAAATGGATTTTTTTTTATTTGTGCGAAACAGCATGTTTGCGGTGCGCCATAATGAAATAGCGCACCTGTGCCATATTTTACATATGGCGCACTGATAAAAATAATAATAATAATATATTTTTTTATCACAGAGTACTTTTGCGGTGCACTTGAATAATCCAGTGCACCGATGCGCTAGGTTACGTCGGGCGCACCGATGAAAAAAAAACTATTTTTTTTAAATTCACACAAGGGCAAACATGGATTGGGATCCAACTATGCAAGTCGTCCCGTGGGTTGGATGTCTTAGGCCTGTATATAGTAATAAAAACCCTATAAATCTAAAATGAAAAGCCCTAATTCTGAAATCACAGAAAGAGGGAGAAGAAAGGGTAGAAACAAAAAGAATGTAGAGTTTGTTTCTAAAAATGGATTTTCTCTTATTTTTTTTCTGAAAATGAAAAATAAATTGAAATTTTTTTCTTACCGTGTAAAAAAAAATGCAGAAAAGGTAAAAAAAAACAATAAACATTGAAATATTTTTCTTACTGCGTAAAAAAAACTGCAGAAAAAATAAAAAAAACAATAAACTTTAATCATGAGATCGATTGAAATTCTATGCTACAAGGTTTGAATCACCAGAGGTTTGGAATTATGATTGTTTGAATACTTCTATTCGAACATATTTCCCTACTCCACAGTGCTCTTGTGCTCTTTTTTCTCCAGGTATGTCTCCTGCAAATCTCTAGCTGAAAATTTTTAGAAAAATAGTGAAATAATGAAAAGTGTTTATTATTTAAAGAATTGTTTTATGAAATTAGATTTTTGCCGCCCATTTTGCAATTTATTGCTTTTTTCACTTAAAGAAAATAGAGTTGCACTTTTTTAATTTGTGGTTATTCGTCACCGGTGTGTCACTTAATAGCACTGCACCGATGTGTCTGTTTATAAAACGGCACTAGTGTGTAGTATCTAAAATGCACTGTTGCGGTGATCTGTACATTAGAACCGATAAAAAGAAGTCCATTTTTAAAGCACGAAATTAATTTTAGGTGTGTGCACCAAAATTTATTATTGATTTTGCTCAAATGTAGGGATAAAATATCATAATTATATCGAATGGACAATTCTTCAAAATCCAGCTCGCTCCATAATATTTCTCAAATTCCATCGCGGAGTTCTCCCTATCCATCTCGAGACGTAATATTTACTTAAGATTTTATTTATATTTTCATTATCTAGTTGAATTTATGTGTTTTATCCATGTCAATCATGCACAACTTAATTAAATTTATAATGTATACAAATTTTCAGGTTCATGTAGATTCAGCATTGAGTTTAGATGCACAAAATATTCAAATAGCTCCAAAACGTCGGAAGCTCTTATCAGGAGTAGCATACCGCAAGGTGCATTTGGTAGATGAAAATGGACAGCCGCTTCACCCTGCCAATTGTAACAATATTGCATCTTCTAGCCACAATCCTAGGACAATTATGGTAATAATTATAATTTTTTGGTATATTGATTAATGTAATTATTTCAACGTCAAACCAATTAATCATGCAATATTGTCAACATGTTTACTAATTGATATCATGTATTTTGTACTAATCATGTTCAAATATATTTTTTTTAATTATTAGGATTCTAGTGATGATGAGTGACCTACCTACCATCTTTTGTTTCACCCCACAACAATGTTAAATTGAGAGAAGACTGAATTAAGAGAAAAAAGCAGAGAGGAATGATACGAAGAATGGTTGAATCAACCACCGATTCAATTCTTGCTACGTCCAGATTCACCAATTATGAATGACTACAACAATAGTAGTTCTTCACAAGCTGGCAATGGAGGCAATAAAATAGAGGTTGGTATGGATGATTACTTAAGGGATACGACTTCCATGGAGACAATGTTGTTAGATGCATTCCAAAATGATGATCAGTAGGGGATGATGCTCATATCGCTGACACCTTTTTCGATAGCCTTAAATTTGCTTCCACCACCCCTCTCTTTGAACCTGGTTGTTAGTCAAATTCTACCCAGTTGGGGACAACGATGTTACTATACAAATTGGAAGCAAATTTTGGCTTGTCGAATGCATGTTTCTAAGAAATTTTGAGGTAAGTTACCATAAAGTACTCCCTTATATAAATTTGAAATAATCAATAAACTGCAATGAACATTACAAATGGTAAATTTTATGAACGTTAATAATTATATCAGAATTAATGTACATTTATTAATATATTTTTCCATGCTCACCAACTACAGGTTATTTAAAGATAAGGTTCTTCTGAGTGATAATGTCTTGCCCAGTAGCTGCGAAGAGGCAAAGAAATTGTTGAAAATGTTGGGTGTTGAGTACATATCATATCATGCATGTCCAAATGGTTGTATTCTATATAGAATATAATATGCAGACAAAGAGATGTGTCCGAAATATGGGCATGACAGGTATGATAAATAAAAAAAGAAGGGTAAATCACATATTGGTCCTCCTTTTAAGATATTGAGGCACGTGCCTATAATCCCAAGGATTCGAAGGCTCTTTAATTGCAAATAATTAGCTATGTTGCAAGGATGGCATGCCTCACACAGAAGTGAGTTGGGAGTTATGCGAATCCCAACTGATTCAATAGCCATGAAGCATATAGAGGATACATGGCCCAAAAAATTCAAGGATGAAGTATGAAGTCTACAACTTAGCATAGCCATGGATGGCCTCAACCCATATTCCCTCCAGAACACCAACTATTCTATTTCGCCTGTAGTAGTGATCAATAAAAATATCCCCCCATGGTTGTCTGTGAAGAATGAACATCTTATGTTGGCTCTCATATTCCCCGGTAGAAGACAAGTGAAGAATATGGATGTCTACTTACAACCACTGGTAGATTAATTGAAGGAATTATGGGATGGGATAAATGTATACAATGTGTGAAGACCCATCACAGCAGAGATGAGTTTTACGTTGTATGGCACATGTGCTTACACGATAAATGATTATCCAGGCTTAGGATTTTTCTCTAGTAAATTACATGTTTAATTTATTGATCTTTTTATATACATAACAATATTCTTTCACATATTAGTTATTTAATTCGCTATAATTGTTATGATCTTCATGATATTCTTTAACGTGCCACACATATTAATTATATACAATAATCTCGCAGGTCTTGTAACAAAAGGGTATTTTGGATGTAAATGTTGTGGACCTTCTCTGAAATCTAGATGGTCGAAGGACCTACAAAATCTAGTATATGATTGCTCCATGGTATTCCTCCCAGAAGAACACCCTTACAGAAAAGCAGCATCCACTTTCAATAGTAAATGAGGGAGAACCCAAATGCCTCCAATAACAACACCAGCTGAATGGCTTAGAGCATATGAGAGAGAGAAGGAGAATCAGTTCATAGAAATTTTGGATTCAAATGGGGAGCCTATGTTCAATGATCTAGAATTCTTTGACACCTATGTTGAGAAATTGCCCATTGGGATGAAAAGGAAATCTATCTTTTATAACCTCCCATATTGGGAGCATCTTAATATTACCCACTTATTAGATCCCATGCATATATTTAAAAATGTTTCATATTATTTATGGAGGCACATATCATCGAAAAAAAGTGACACATTGGCTGTTAGGAAAGATCTTATTACTTCAAAAACTAAAAAGAAACATTGGCCAAGACAATTATAAAGTACGAGATCAGAGGCAGGTGTTGGTCCCTCTAATTCATGGTTTTTCAAAGAAGGTGATGTCCCATGGATTTTTAAAAAAGATGATATTTCTTTGGCAAAGGAAGTTATAATGGGTGTGAGGATGCCAACTTCATATGGGTCTTCACTACGGCGCTACTTCACCGTGGATGACCATTTGTCGGGCTTGAAATCGCATGACCATTTGAATCTTCTAAGAGTACGTATAATGTCAAAATCATGATCTTATTATTTGTTATATTAATAACTTTTATCCCATGCAAGGATCATAAAACATAACTAATTTTCTATATTATTGCACATGTTTATAACTTTGCAGTGTCATTATCCCTTTTTCGTGCATGGGTGTGTGAAACATGAAATCCCCTCAAGACCTAAGATGTGCCATATCTAAATTATTTGCACTTGTATGTTGGATCACATCAAAGGAGATTCATGTGGCTAGCATTCCACGGTGGCGTCAAGATATAGTTGAAATTGTTTGTATGTTTGAGAAGGAACTGCCGACAAGTTTCATGGACTTATAGGTTCATCTTCTAATCCACCTAGTAGATGAGGTTGAATTAGTTGGGGTGGTTTCTTGTCGTTGGATGTTCTTCTTAGAGAGGTACATGAAGAAATTGAAAATATTTGTTCGAAAAAAGGGAAAAACTCGAGGGGTTTATGGCAAAGGGGTACATATCGTATGAGTCTTTCTATTATGCCTGTGAGTACATCAAGTAGATCGACAACAAACCAGGTGTGGTGATTTGGGACGATGAAAGGGATGAAGACAAAAGATAAGGGGAGTTGCTCCAAATGAGTGGAAAAAAGCGCTTGATAAAGAGTAAGCGACTTATAATTTTTCAAATTTACACAAAGTTAATATTCATGTTTAACTTCGATATAATGTATATTTTGATCTCTAAGTACTATATAATGTCTATTTTTTTTCATCAGCGAATGAAAAAATTAAATCAATCAAAAACTTTGTTCTTTAAAATTCTGAAGCGACACAACTGTGGGTCACATTGTATGAACAAAAGAGGATGAAATGGGATAGTGACAGGAAATAATGTAGACGGTTGAATGGTAGAAGTGTGCCTTATCCCGATCACTTAAAAGAAAATATGCCAAACATATGCCCCAACAGTTGGGTTGCTGACCAAGTTAGAGAGAAATACGATACAATCGGTCATTACCCGCGTGCTAAAGAGGATGCGCTAAATGTAGGAATTGGGTGCAGCAACTTGGTAATAATATTTTTAATTTATATGTAAATTTGAAACTTATAAGACATCTATATTTCATATTTTAACTGTTGGGTTATTATAATACACATGATACTATGATTTTTTTAACTTTTTTATAATAGGTGCATTTGTTCCCATCTATGTGGGCATATGGACACCATTTTCGCATAGAAAATGCCGATGCTGGAAACATCACACAAGACTGTGGACTGGAAGTTGAGTTCGATCAATCTAGTCGATCTAGCCACCGTGATCAAAACCTAGTACGAGGGATGTTAGGTTACGTCGAAAAGATACAAGATATCATTGAAGTGGACTTCTCTTCTTTCCAATGTGTTATTTTTAGGTGCAATTGGTGGGACACCTTTGATCGGAATAATGTAAAAGAAGATCGCGATAGTAGGCTGATATGTATCAACTCTAGAAAGATGTGGGATGAAGCTAAGGAGCCCTCTGTTTTACCTAAACACTGCAACTAGGTGTTTTTTTATGCAGATGTGTTGGATAGGGATTGGTGGTTCGTATTGACACATGACCCTAGATCAAAACATATTTTTGAGAAAAATAGTGTTATCATGCCATGCGAGCTGGAAGATAATGAGGGTGATCATGAGAACCGAGAGTGATATGGTACATGTGTTATTTCATCAATATTTATACTTTTTAAGATGGGTTTTTTGAAACATTATAATATGTATTTTGAATTAATTGGTAATTTGCATTGTGTTAATGTTAAAAACAATATTTCACTTGATAATTTGCAATTATTTTGATCTCAAAAACAATGGCGTATTGTATAAAATTCTTTTTTTTTTTTTGTAGGATCATACTAAAATAATGATAATTCTAAAGTACATGAATTTATTTGCATTATTTTCTAAACTTTATTATGTTACAATAATTCATATTATTCTAGATTTATTATTTTACAATTATTTAAAATTTTACAAATTTAAAAATTTTAATAAAATCATTTCACATTAATACAATTAAAATTTTACAAATATTTTACATACAATTACATTTAAAATTACAATTACAATTTTATAATTTTACATACAATTACAATTACAATTACAATCAAATACATTTACAATTTTACAATTTCACGTATAATTACAATTACAATTACAATTTTAGAATTTTACATATATACAATTACAATTTTACAAATTAAAAATTTACAATTACAATTACAATTTTACAAATTTACATATATACCATTACAATTACAATTTTAAAATTTTACATACAATTAGAATTACAAATATTACAATTTTACAATATCGTGATCATTTAATATTAAATTAATTAATGAACATCACGTTCATGATAACCATCGTACAAACGTCATATTTGACTAAAAAACACATTCAAAATCGCTAACATCATCGTGATCATGATCATCTAACAAAACACAATTAACATTATATATTAACATCATCACAACACAAATATCAAATATACATCTCATGTGAAATAACTGCTATCACATACACATCTATCTGCAAGCTGCACATTAAATGAACATATCTAACATGACCTAACAATATACACACCATGATGATCACCAACATGTAAATTAAGTACAACTACAACATAAACATAAAATACATGGGACTATATATATATATATATATATATATATATATATATATATATATATATATATATATATATATATATATATATATATATATATATATATAACTAATAATGTCAAAAATTTACAATCAGAATATAAATGTAATGGATCACCGGTGGTAAATCAATAGTAGCATTCAGTAAATGAATGTCAGCCACGAAAATTTCCATCGGTCATCGGTCCAAATTTACCATGATCATGAGTACTGCTAGATGTTGCAGGCTGCTGACTGGACATGGTTGATGGTCCAGCCTGCTCTCCATGATGACTGTTGCTCGATGCTAGTGGAGGCTACTTATCTGGTGCGATGCAAGGTGAACGATCATCAGATGATGAGTCGCTGCTCGTAGAATTTCAATCACGTGTTGCGTCTCAACCATGCCTATAACGTGCAATGGTCCTCCTTAGCCATGTAACTAAGGTCTTAGCTCCCACGACATGCCGCATCAGGCTGTACATGTCATGTGGCATGCCTCTCCACATATGTAACAGCCTACCATCGGCCTATATGTCTCTCATATTAGCAGGCCTAATGCCCGCCTCAACAATCAATGCAATGATTTGGTCACCCAACTCCATCCTATATCTGCTATCAAGCCGACCGCACCTAGAAAAAGGCGGTACCGGTGCACCAGCAGGAGCAGGTCTCTCTACATCAGCCTCCTGATGATCCTCGACATCTGGCATGCCCTGATTGTCATCAGGATCCACACCTAGATCATGTGGTGGTGATGGCATCTCCTCGCCATAAAAAGACCCAATGTCTGCAAAATATATACAAGTACACAACAATAATTAAACAATTTCATTACACAATTTAATAAAAACAAGTTAAAAAACATCTTAGAACAAATTTAAATAAAACAGTAATATTACCTCTATCATCTGGCGGCTCATTATCTATGAAGAGGATGTTGGCACACCCTCTCCAATCCAAACCAGCATAAGTATAGGGAACCATAATGAAGGGATGCTTGTCAACAATGGCTAGCAACTCAGTGCATCATGTGATATCCTCGCTGGAAACACAGTCTCACCCCTCTTGGGCATCCTCTTCTCCCACATGTGCATTTGTGCCTTGAACATCAGCCTATGAGGCTGCCAAACAAAAGTAGGCCTCGTCTTTGGAAACCTCTCAAAAAATAAACAAAAAACCTCTGAATCAAAATGGAAGTTGACCCTCCCTTGTGCATGAGAACGACATCTATCTAAGGTTGTATAGAACTGCCGCAAAAAAATCGAAAACCACCTGACAAGTCGTGGCTCCTGTACTAAAGAATCAACATAATATAGAAGCGAGCAACTAATGTGTTGCCTGTCACTGGTGTTGTGTGAAATGGTTGAAATGAGAAGTGAGAGGCACCTCACCTCCTGACTACCAAATGCACCAATACGTAACTGACCTCTGGAGACTTGAAAACCTAAAGGAGACAGTACATCTACGCTAATGTATCTCAAGGATTACACTAACTGTCTCCCTGCTGCATAGCCAGATGGAACCTCTATGAAACAAGGAAAAATCCACCCCTCTCCTTGATAGCCCTGGAATGAAATATATATCCTCCTCAGTGGGTGTGTACCACTGGTTGCGAACGACCCGAAAAGCATGTCCATGGGCATTCCACCTGCGGATAAGATGTCTCAAAAACAAACCATGGCCCTTTAGGGAAGTAGCCTCCTCATAGAACTTGAGGAGGACTACCTACCTTAGGAGCCCCCGGGTAGCTGCTGTAATAGGGCAAGGGTATGCATCTCTCTCCCTCTCTCGTGCCTCCCACAGGCGAACCATGTTATACTGGTCTACATGTTGTTGCTTTTGTCCCCCCTCTTCTCTAATTTCATGTCTCTGAATAATTGACATATTAAATACAATTTTTTTATTAAATTAGGCATGTATTTAGAAATATACATATATAATTTCTTTTGGGAAAACAAAAAAAAACAGTCGGTGTGCAAAAAAAAATAGGCATGCACCGATCCTGGTGCATCTTTTTATGGAGAGCACCAGCAGTGGTGCTCCTGAAAATTTTTAGTGCACCGTTGACTGTGTATGGTGTCAGGAGTGTGGTGCGCTGACTAAACTCTACGCCCCAAGGCGTATAATTAATTCAGCGCATCAACCTCCTACCATCATTACATATTTAACGGTGCGGTATTTTATTAGGTCGCACCGTTGACCTGTCGAAATGTGGAATGCAGTGCGCTGACAAAAATACCTGCCCCAAGGTGGATATTTTAGTCAATGCACCATGTTGTCTCTATTCCACTTGGTCAAAGGTGTGGCTGGGTAACTGACCGCACTGCACTTTTTAAAAAAAATTAAAATAACACGATGTGCCTTCGATACTGCCCCGGAACCAGTGCGGATATAGTTAGCACCAGTTTATTAGGCCACACCGTTGACCCTATCAAAATGCGGAATGTGGTGCACTAAAAAAAATACCCGCCCCGGGGCGGATATTTAAGTCGAGGAACTACGTTGTTGCTATTCCACATGGTAAACGGTGCGGCCAGGTAAATGACCGCACCGCACTTTTTTAAAAATTTTAAAATAACAAAGTGTGCCTTTCGGTACCACCCCAGAACCGGTGCGGATAATGTTAGCACCAATTGTGGTGCGCCCTGTAAATTTACAGGTAGCACCGTGAACTGGTACGAGCTGAACGGCTCAAGCGCACCGCGCGACAATTTGTTTTTTCTTTTAAATGGTTAATTTTAAGGTTATTTGAAATTCTAATCTACTAAAAGGCTTAATTATGGAAAAATAAGAAAAATTCCTATAAATTTGGTCATCGAGGAGGCATATTTCCTGTAGAATTTGAAAAGGAAAATTTGCACACCGTTTTGCAAAATTCAAGTTGGATATTGGTGGGAAATGCACAACAGAAGTGCATGCAATGGGTGCAATGGGAGCACCGATGTCAGGGCGGCTCAGACAAGGATGAATTGCACCGATTCTTGAGAGCTCTAGAGCACTAAGAAAAGTGAAAAATGCGGTTTTTTGGCCGTAAATTTTTGTTTATTTAACCCTGTTCCAGTGCACGGGGTTTTATGGGCGCACCGGTGCAATTGCTTAAGATTGTACCGGTCAGTTTCTATTTTGGCACACTTTTTTATGAGGCACTGGTGTAGAAGAGTTGTAAAGCACCAGTGCACTACAGTAATATGATGCACTGAGCAGGTGTGTATGGAGCGCATAGTATGTAGTGTGCCAATGTTTTGTGTGTACAGGTGCTTTCTCTTGTTGAACGCACCGGTGCGGTTTACGATGATAAGTGCACTGGACGAAAAACATAGACAAAAACCTCCGCCTGCAAACCTCCTCTAGTAACCTCCGCTAGAAATAGATGTCTGTGGTATTTTTATAAGGGGTTCCTCAAAAAAATCTGCTAGAGGGTATTTTCCTTGTAGTGCTAGGAGTTTAATTAGACCATAGTAATGTATTGTCGCATGTTTACCCTGCTTGGCCGATTACTTGGCTATATATTGGAGGAGGGTGTTACAGAGTGGTATCGGAGCAAGTTGCACTCTCTTTGGGTCATATATTGTACCAGAGAGTGGTATCAGAGTGGGTTTTTTTCTCTTTGGGTAATGTCTAGTTTCCAATCGCTTTGTGTCTTATCTGATACCACAAATTGATATCATACCATGGTTCACCCCTCATACTAGATGGGAAATGTGTTGGTCATGCATTCAAGTCTGTTGCACATGTGTTCATTATGCTTGTAATCCATGTGCTTGTTGAATTTGCATGTTGTTGATCATGATTGTAGTGATGTCACCATGTGAATGTTGATGGTGTTTTTGTGGGATGTGTCATCATGATTTCATGTCAGTTATGCATCTGTTATGCATGCCAGTGTCTATATATTGTTATGCATGCATTTTCATGGTCAATTTTTTTTCCAAGAGGTCATTGTAGGAATTTTAGGTCATCATGATGTTGTTGATATGTTATGATGTTGATGTGTTGGTTGAGATAGAGCAAGAGATGCAGATCATCAAAGTGAAGTTGTCGCACTGGACCTCAAGATAAGAAGCAGATCATGATATAGATTTGCATGTTGGCATGTAGGTGTGTTAGTGAATGGGTTGTTATAAGCATTATGGTTACGTACATTCTTGTCATTCTATCGTTGTTGTGGTTACATGCATGATGGATGCTACTGAATCAGTGTGGTCACATGCACATGTGTCAAATGGTTATGAATGATAGTAATGTATTGTTATATGCATTGTTGTTGTTGTTTTATGTTAGTTAACCTGATGATTATGTTATATGTCATTGATAAGCATGTTATATGTTAACTTGTTGTTTTTATATGTTAGTTAAATTGACGATTAGGGTTATTGCACTAAGATCTTGATGTTATATGTATCATGTTAATTTGGATTGGCCTATGAAAATGGTTAGGGTTATTACATTCATGCATGAGTCGATATATTTGTGATATTGTGTTGTACTAATCTAGACTGGCTGTGCATATGTGATTTTTTGACGATTATTTAAGATTTTATGATGTGAACATGTTGGCTAGTTACTGTTATGGATATCATGACCTTATTTATGTTTGAGTTGATATGTCGATAAGTTATTTTGTGTTAATCTATATTGATTGTATAGACAAGTTAGACTCCCCTAAGATACATTAAGGTATGAGTTTGCTTATATCATTTACTTGGTGCTTGATTGCTTGATTATGTCATCTATTTGGTGTTTGGGTGTTTAGTGTCTATTATGTTGTCTAGTTGATTTATCTAACATGGTACATTTATAGTTTGTTTGAATGTTTGATTAATTGCATGATATGAGTATGTGTCTATAAGATTTCTTGAAGAAATTATCTTGTTTTAAGATGGTTGTAGTAACATGTATGCGGTGAGACAGTTGATATGTATTTGAGTGTAAGTAGGCGATAGTTGTAGCATTATGTATTATTATTGATGACTATGATTTGATTGTTGATGATGACATGGTTTTTAGACTTGGTAAATGTTGATTCCAAATTAATAGATATGTTGTCTTGATATTTGGAACATGTGTTTGACATGTGTGTTCAGTTACAAGGCAACGTAATTGGCACAACAAGGTAAGACGACTGGTATATTGTTATATTTGTTTATGCACTTAAAATTATGTGTCTATGACAGTATGATGCAAAGGATTGTTGGAAAAAGAGACTGACATGAAATCTTGAAGAAAATTCGGGTTGATATTTCCTTTGAAAGCACTGGGAACCCATGGGGATTGAATCACAGTGTTTGTTACTAGTTTTATGCTTTCGATCTTTGTGATTTGTTTGTGCTTGATTTGAATATTTTTTTATGTTTGGTGCATGATCATGCCAATTTGTTGCAGTGTCGTATTTCTTTTGTTTTTTCATTGTCTTCTTCTTGCTTTCTCTTGTTCTTGACTTTTATGTTTTGAGAGTCTTTGGAATTGGTTGGGAAAGAGGAAAGTTAATGGAGCTCGAGGAGAGTTGTGTGGTACCTAATAGGTAATAAAAGACTCAGATGAATCTTGATGCATGAATAGAGGGAAGATGAAGGCAATAATACAAAAACTAGTTGGATTGGTTGGGTCCATTGGGGTAAATGGATGGTGGTAGAATAGTCGCGAGAAAGGTAACACGAAAGGTAAAGTGAATGGATCTGAGGTGTCATTTCCCTTGGCTATGTTGGGAAATATCATTCTTAATTTGTACATGGATAAAGGGAGTTCTCTTAATGTTGTAATTATGATTATGTTGATGTTTATATATGTGTATGTGTATGTTTGTATATATGTCATGTATGATAGGGTTGTCATGGATCATGGTTGCTTAATGCTAATTTTTTATATGTATATATGTGTGTATGTATGTTGTTGTCTGATAGGATAATGATTTTCTTACATATTGTATCATGCACATGTTCAATATGCGGTGTTGTGTGCATATGGCATTGTGTGCATGTTGATATGCGGCGTTGTGTACATATACTGTTATGTACATGTTGTATATGGGGTGCTATGTACATATGGTGTTGTGTGCATATTGTACATGTGGTACTATGTACATATGGTGTTGTGTGCATGATTGTACATGTGGTTTTGTGTGCATGTGGTGTTGTGTGAAGGTGGTGTTGTGTACATGTCGTGCATGTGGTGTTGTGTACATGTGGTGTCGTGCATGTGGTGTTGTATACACGTTGTACAGGTGGTGTCATATAGATGTGGTGTTGTGTACACATCGTGCAGGTGGTTCTATGTACAGGTGGTATTGTGTGCATGTTGTACATATGGTACAAGTGTACATGTGGTATTGTGTGCATCTTGTACATGTGGTTTTGCGGGCATACGGTACTATGTATGTGCATTGTAGATTCATGGAATCATGACATATGTATTGTGTTGTGTTGTACACTAGATGTATGTTTATGTATTTTGTTGTGTTGTACACTGGATGGATGTGTATGTATTGTGTTGTGGTGTGCACCGGGTGTTGGTGTATATGTCATGTTGTACACTGGATGTATGTGTATGTATTGTGTTGTGTTGTACATTGGGTGTAGGTATATATTCGTGATGTATACCAGGTGTAGGTGTATGTATCGTGTGGTATTGTATGTTGTGTGTGGGTGTATGCATGTGATGTACACTATGTGTATGTGTATGTGGTTGAAGAGGAGAAAAGGCACTAGTTGTTTTTCGGGTGTGGCAACCGATCCAGTGTACTTACAAAATAACAAAGGAAGAAGTAAGGATTGATGAAGGATAAGTATCAGTATTTTATTTCATTCTTGTTATGCATGTGAACTGTGATTCTAACTTATGATGGTTACATGTGATTTATGATTATGGTTTATGTTGATTTCATGTGATTCCTGATTTTAATTTATGATGGTTGTGTTTTGAGCTAACCAAATGTGATATGTTTATACATGATGATTTGATCAAACAACTAGTTTGACTTGTTTTGATAGGAAGTAAATGGAATAGAAAGTGTACCTTATTCATTAGCTACCAATGAGGTATGATGTGAATTTATTTCAATTTATTTTGAATCTAATGGCAGTTATTTTCTTGGTACGGGAAGCAAGGAAATGCTTGGCTAGGTGGTTGAAATTGATTGCAATAATTAGCAGCAACAACAAAAGGAATTGAAACATGCAGCAATATGTTGGTAAAGCACTTCAGGAGCATGGTCATTATGGGACACTGGTACCCAATAGTCTCCATTTTTTTCCATGACCATGCTATGACCGGTATGACAGTTTTGAGGTAGGTATATGCCTTGGTTATATGACCTTCCGATGCAAGGAAGCCTTTCTAAGGAATGGATCTCCCAGGATAGGGGATGTCAAGGAACTTGGAAGGTGAGTGACTGCACGGAAAGGGATTACCTGATTGCCCGAGGGACTGTGTAGCAGAGAAGGGAAGGTCAGGGATGGATTTGTTTTTGTCATTAGCATTGCCAAATGGAATCAGACACACATTGGAGTGCATCCTAGAACAATGAGCTGGTAAATGTTCACTAAGGGGACAAGTGGTGCAAGATTGTAGCACTAGAAATTGGATGCAGCTTTGACTTTGGCAGTGGATTATGGACTTCCTGGGAAGGAGGTGAATCTTGGTATTTCTTTGAGGCTGGAGGTGTGAGCCTCTGGATTACCTTGTTTTTAATTCAAACATTGTATCATTTTATTTGATGGTTGAGAAAATGTGCATATGTGTATATTATTGTAAATATTGCATCGAGCTAGATTTATAAAGCTCCATAGATAGTAAGGTTGTATATATGGATGTCATTATAAATACTGCAACGAGTTGTTTTATAAATATCCATAGTAAGTATGCTTTATTTTAAACGTTTTTCTAGTTTGTAGGTGTCATTGAACATTGAGAACGGTGTTCCCCCAAGGGGGTTGTTTTATAGTAACCCTGTTGAAAATAACATGTAATAAAAGTTAATTAAGGAAAAATGATAACCATGGTTGATGGGAAACTTATTCCAAGTTGAATTGTGGGAAAAAAATCCTATTGGGTGTTCATTTCGGTTATTATGGATAAAGGAAATTGGCAAGGCAATGGAAAAGGCTTTGAAAAGGAAAATTGGCATTATTTGGCACATTTATTTATGAAAATAATGGAAAATAGAATAAAAGGCTAGTGAAAGGTCATAGGTTACATGTGAGGAGGAAAATGAAGGAAAATAATGGAAAATGAAGAAAATAGAGGCCTCATTGATAAAAAGGCTTCTGAGGGTCAGTTGGCAAGATTTAGTCAATGAAAATTTTGTCAATTCAGTTTTGGAGCTCTCTCATTATTCTCTCTCTCTCTCTCACTCACTCTTAGAAACTTAGATTTTTCTTGGAGCACTTTGACTTTAGATCAAGAAAGGAAAAGAAGGCAAGAGGAAGGAACAAGCAAGAAAGGAAGAGCATGATCAAGTAGCTGCAACAATATTCTTTGTAGGTATCGATTTGCATGTGTGATTTCCTTGCTATATTTGGCATGCATGGTATTGCATGTGGTTCTTTGTTGTCATGGCATGGTTTTTTCCATGTAAGATAGTGTTTTTAGCCTAGAGTTTCCATTTTTGGATAGCCATGTTGTGAAGGGGAGTATGAGACCCCTATGCTCAGATATGTTTTTTAAGCCTGTAGATTACATATTTGTGACATGTTTGACAAAATGCTTGTCATGGCTACTAGGGGTCCAGTCTAGACCTTGTCAATTTTTTTGTAAAATTATCATTGTTTCGCTATTATAATTCATTTCTGAACTTGTCATTGAGTTCTGGGAAGCGACCTCACCTCCGAGCTTGAAAAAGTGGCTCAAATACCAAGGACATTGGCACAAGTCTGAGGAAAAAATTCCCTGGATGCACACATGCCCATGTTGTGGGAGCGTCTAGAGCCTCCCAAACGCACTCATGCCCATACTATGGGAATGTACAGAGTTTTAATGGTCTAAAAACTCAGTGGGACCCAGGGGTTGTATACCTCAGTGGTTGGGATGGCTCCTAGGAGTTTTTTGTTGATGTGGATGGTCTATGTGATGTGTTTTCATTGATTCCACTCCCTTAAGGTCACCTAGGAGTTTGAATAAAATCATAGTATCCTCTCATCGCATGTTTACCCTGGTTGGCCGGTTACTTTGGTAGATATGGGAGGAGGGTGTTACAAACTCAATTGATATATTCATGTAAAATATCTACATAGAATTTGATATTCCAATGGTAGTTGGTTATCTCCAAGTTAAATGGTGCGATATGATTGTTGAATTCATAAATGGAATAACATCAATGAACGTTCTAGAGCATTTTCACATATTTCATTTCTCATCTTTTCATAAAAATACATTATTGTTATTAGTAATAGTTTGGATGAGCATGTTATGTTTATATATATATATATATATATATATATATATATATATATATATATTGTTAGTCAGAATTCTCACGATTAACGATGGCCAAAGCCATGTGAAGTCGAGGTTAAGACTAGGGATTCAACAATAATTAAACATTATGGTTTAAAGTGACTTGAGACTTAGTTCTAGTGTAGCAAAAATGGTGTTGAATCTAAAATCACCTCTAACATGACAATAAAAGAAGATAATAACCTTGCAAGTAAAAACAATCTTAGTATCTAACAAGGTGTTGCCACAACCCTCTAAAGAATGTTGCCAACATCTATCTCTTAATTCACTCAGAATTCATGTTGATTTTGGGTAGCATCGGATGTGACCTAAGTCTCAAAATTTGCAGGGAGGCTTAGACACATGTATTCCAGATAACCCAGAAATTGTTTGGGGAAGTTCCACCCGGATTGTATTTTATTAAAATAATTGTTTATTTTTAAAGGGACCGTATGTCTAAATTTAGGAAAATAAAATAATTAAAGTGAATTAATAGAATATGGGTGTGAATGTTCTAGAAAAAGAGGATCAAGTCAAAATTTAATCTTAGCCATTGATTAGAGATCTAATATGGGCCATTGAATTTTCAATGAGAAGACTATAATAATGGCTTGAAGGGTCATTCGGAAATCACGTTGGAGAGACATAGAGACAGAGAAAGGATCAAGTGATCGAATTTCTGAAGTGAGTAGTGCTCAGAGGAAATTCCGATCTCTAGAGATTTTATGCA
The DNA here is from genome assembly GCA_034641835.2 of Pinus albicaulis. NCBI lineage: Eukaryota > Viridiplantae > Streptophyta > Pinopsida > Pinales > Pinaceae > Pinus > Pinus albicaulis. The sequence continues at coordinate 759,863,556 of CM076583.1, read as the reverse complement.
GAGAGGGGTAGTAATTCTGATTGGAAGAATTCCTGATCCAGAGAGTACATAGCAGAAGAGACAAAGAGATTCACAGAGGCAGCACGGATCTAGTGACACAGAGCCTACGCATTCACTGTGCAGAGGCTAAAGGGAAGTCGTATTTTTGTTGAGGAGATAGCGTTGGGTCAGTGTCAAGTCCTAGAGATATTTTCTAGAGGCCAGAACACCTCATTTTCTAGCCAACAGAGATACCAATGCAGAGATAGAGGGCAGTAATAGTTGTGACATAGACACTGGGCAGAGTGATGCAGTCACTGTGCAGAGACAGCGCAGGGCAGTTCGTTTTGGGTGTTGATTAGTGACGTGTTCCCATGGAGGAGTGAGGTTTGTCTCACAAGATCTTTCTAGTCAGTTTCTCTGCATGATTTGATAAATCTGTCAAGCATAGATTTGTATTCATAAATAATTATTACATAATAATATAAACCCTCATCTGTTCCACCAGTTTTCCCGCATTAGGTTTTTCTAGGGACATTGGTCCAAAAATAACTGTGCCATATGTGTGTGTGATCTATTCCTGTTCAGTTTTGTTTTTTCACTTGTATTTCTTCCATAGTTTTATTTGTGAAGGTTGTAAGGTATGGATTTCGATATTTTTTTGTAGAACACAATAAATAATTTGTTAAGTAAGTAACAAATAGAAGACTTTCCATTAGTTGTTGTAGTAGGATTCCAGATTTGAGGAATTTTCACATGGTATGAGAGCTTGTATAGATGAGTGCAGGAGGAACAAAAGAATAGATCCAGCAGATCTAGCGTTGAAGCCGAAACTAGGGATCAAAGAGATACGTAAGCAGCAGATCAATTTCCTAGCAAAGTGTGTAGTCCAATCCAGGAGGGCTAGATCAGTAAGGAAAATCTCTCCCTGAGTGAGCCGATAGAGAGGTAGGATTTTTCCAGTTTTCATTTTTCCACAGGCAGAGGGATCAACGCAGATAAGTAGTTGGAGGGACGTAATTTTTTGTGCAGCAATTATTGTTGGTGCAGAAGCATCAGGAAGAGTAGCTGAAGACACTTTTTGGGGATTTCTGACCTCAGAGATTTTATTTCCCAAGAAACTCATATTTCCCATGCATAAGCAGCAGAGTTTGTGTCTTTATCTAGTAGGGAGTGTGTAAATCCATATGCGTAGAGGGTTAGAGGCAACAGATCAATAGTGAGTGGGTGAGATGGCAGCCAGTGGGTTGCATGACCAACACCGATTGGAGGGTTCCTCTAATTACGTAATCTGGAAGGCATGTATTTCCTTCCTTCTAGGTGAACATGACCTCAAACACTTTGTCAGTAGTGCTTAGGCTAAACTGGTAGATATCACACCATTAAGAGCCTTCAAGAAGAACATGGTTAAATCAAAGCAATTGATCCTCGAGGGAGTGAAGGATCATACTATTTCAGACATCTTTGGAAAAGGGACGGCCAAGGGGATGTGGGATGCATTGGCCACTCTATATCAGGGGTCTTTCGAGCATAGGAAGATGTTTTTGGAGGATAATATGCGGACCACCAGGGTGCAGAAGGGAGAGTGCATTGATATGTTCCTGTCCAGACTTCAGGAAAACTGAGATCAGCTGACAACTGTGGGAGCAGCTCCTCAGGCCACAGAGATGGTCATAGTTGCCTTAAACTTAGTGAAGACTATCAGGACTTTTTCCAGAGCATTATTGGCAGAGAGAAGATACCGAACTAGAAGCAATGTGGGCATCTCTTCAGTAAGAAGAGATGAGGAGAGATCTACTCAACTGCAAACTTGATGGTAGCAGCAGTAGTGGCCCAAAGGCTAAGATGGAGAAAGAGGAGAATGCAGCCCTTGCATGAAAATGGCAACAAGAAGTGCATGAGGAATAAGGATATTTCCAAGATCAAGTGCTTCCGGTGTAGCAAGATTGGACATTACGCCACACGGTGTCCTCTCAGGAAGAAGGACAAATATGAGAAGCATGATCCTCAGGCGATAGCTACGAAGATAAAGGAGGAGTAATTCGCGATGATTGCCTAAATATCTCCAAGAGAGAGATGGAATTATTTGGATATGTAAACCCAGAGATCTACAAGATGGGCATCATCCTCAATGATTCCACCTCTTGGATCATCACCTAGCTATGGGAGCCCAAATCAGAAGTAGCAGGATGGACAGATGCCATTTGGTGCAGAGGAGTGCAGAAGTGACAATGCAATAGTTAGCAGAGCTACAGTATGAGCATCGCAGAGCAGAGTTGGCAGCATTGCAGAAGTCAATAGCAACGCAACAGATTCACAGAGACAATGCAGAGGCTAGCATTAGTTAGATCTTCATCACCAATATGCATGATACTTGTCCAATTTTGGATGTTTTTCAGTTGCAGTAAGCAACTGCGTTGTATTGCAATAGGATTTGGCAGTGACAAGGTTAGCAGCAGCATGGATGCATAACTTGAGATGGAGTTGCAGTATTGATGCAGTATTGACAATGGCATTGTTAGCAGTAGTGCAGATGCAGTGTTTACAGAGAGTTTATGGACAGTAGTGTTAGACATCATCAGCACAGAGGGAGATGCTTCAGAGTCAGAGCAATACTCAGTATGGTGTACTGATAGAGCACATTCCTCGCTAAGAGGGATTGTTGATTTCGGGTAGCATTAGATGTGATCTAAGTCTAAAAATTTGCATGGAGGCTTAGACACATGTATTCCAGATAACCCAGAAATCGTTTGGGGAAATTCCACTTGGATTCTATTTTATTAAAATAATTAATTATTTTTAAAGGGACCCTAAGTCTACACTTAGGAAAATAAAATAATTAAAGTGAATTAATAGAATATAGGTGTGAATGTTCTCGAAAAGGTGGATCAAATCAAAATTTAATCACATCCGTTGATTAGAGATCTAATTTAGATCATTGAATTTTCAACTAGAAGACTATAAGAATGGCTTGAAGGGTCATTTATAAATCACATTAGAGAGACACAGAGACGGAGAAAGGATCAAGTGATCAATTTTCTGAAGTGATCAATGCTCAGAGGAAATTTTGGTCTAAATATTCTATGTAGAGAGGGGCGGTAATTCTGTTTGGAAGAATTCTTGATCCAGAGAGTGCATAGAAAAAGAGATAGAGAGAGCCACAAAGGCAGCGCAGAACCAGTGACACAGAGCCTACACAGTCACTACATGGAGCCTGAAGGGAAGTCATGTTTTTGCTGAGGACATAGCGTTGGGCCAATGCTAGATCCTGAAGAGATTTTTCTGAGGCCAAAAGGCCTCAGTTTCCAGCCAGCAGAGAGACCAACGCAGAGATAGAGGGCAGTCATATTTGTGATGTGGAGACTGCACAGAGTGATGCAATCACTGCGCAGAGACAACGCAGAGACAGTTTGTTTTGGGTGATGATCAATGTCGGGTTTCCATGGAGGAGTGAGGTTTGTATCACAAGATCTTTATATTCAGTTTCTCTACATGATTTTACATATATGTCAATTATAGATTTGTACTCAGAAATAATTACTGCATAATAATATAAACCCTCAGTTTTTGCATTGGTTTTCCCGCATTGGTTTTTTCTAGGTACATTGATCCAAAAATAATTGTGTCAGATGTGTGTGTGATTTATTCTTGTTCAGTTTTTTTTTCGCACTTGTATTTCTTTCGTAGTTTTATTTATGAAGGCTATAGTGTATGGATTTTGATTATTTCTTGTAGAATGTTAGGTTCCTGTAATTTGTCAGATTGGTAAGACCAAATAAACAAGGGTAACATCAAACCAACTTTGGAGTCCTAGGACCTAGACTTCCTAGACTTAGAGAGGGCTCTCTCTATATAATTTTTTTTGAATGATATATCTTTATGCTTTTTTTTATGATCTTAGGCTAGTTATGAAGTTCTAAGGACTTGTTTGTTTTGATTGATTTAATTGATAGGTTGATAGATCAGTAGTGTGATTAATTGAAGGAGTGCTTCAGCTCAATAGATAGACCATGAGAAAAAATCAATCCATTGGGCTATGGAGTCATAAAAGGATTTAATATTTCATCAACTCAGCAAGGTTTTTCATAGGGAAAGCTAACTATATCAAGTGGATTTCTTAAATTAGATGGCATATGAAATGACAATAAGTTGGGAAAATAGTAAAACTAAAGGGCAATTAAGAATCCTTTAACTCTACTTCAACAAGAAAAGCCTCTCAGGTAACTATTTAAGAGAAACCAAAGGACAGGGCATACCATAGACTCTTTTGGCCAAAATTTAATAAGAAAACTTTTAAGACAACAATCCAGCATTCCTAAGATTACTTTCAGACGAAGAAAACATTTAAGATAACAATGAGTGAAGCTAAAGGGTGAGCTAAACCTATCTTCTTTAACCTAACACTCCAAAGACCTTCAAAGCAACATTTTAAGACATACCGGAGGACAGGGCATACCATAGACTTCCCTGGATGGACTCTACTAAATATACTTCAAAGAAAGGCCTTGAAAACAATGTTTCAAGCTACACCAAAGGACAAGGCATACCATAGACTTCTTTGGCTTGACTCCATTAAATAATTTTCAAGAAAAGCTAGGTGGAACTGGAGAGCAATTAAGAATTCTCCAATCAGACCTTGCAGAGGAAAACATTAAGATAAAGAATGCAGACAGAAATAGGGTGCCAAGACAGCATATCCTACTCTAAAATTTCTATTCTTTGATCAGAGAAATAATGGACATAATGGAAAACAGAAGGAAAAATTTGACAAAGAAGGAAAAATTCACCATTAACATAGCTCAAGAATCCTAAGAACGTGCTTGTATTACTGATGAATGAAACAGTTACATTACTCCATGTACAGGAGATCTCTGCAACTCATAGCTTTCTCAAATCTAGCCTAGCGATCCATCAACTAGCTCAGCAACTAATCAGTCCAACAACTACTTGACCAACCAACAAAAAAACATGAAACATCCATGCATTATTTATCTGAAAAATGAGGAGGTGATCCTCAGCTAGGGTTTCAAATGTTATTTATTACAAAGTTAATGCATTTTGACCTTTGAGACCATGCAAGGCCAAGGGCAAAATATCTAAGACTCATTCATTGTAATAATAACTCCTAGAATAAATTATGAGCTAAATTTGGAATATGTTTGAATTTAAGGCTTCTAAATAAATTTTTAAATAACTCTTGGTAAGGGCATAGCTCCAAGGTACAGGGGCGCAGCACCAGTGCAAACACACAGCACCAAGGCAGAAAAATGGTTTGTCTTGCAGCCAACTTTTGGAGGCATTCTCGATGTCCAAATAGGCTCCATGATAGCTCATTGGAAAGCACTCTAAGTCTAGTTTCCAAATATGCTTTTTATTTCCAAAAATTTTCCCATCTGATCTATCAAAAATCACTTCTCCTGGGACTGGTAAACGCACAGCGCCAGGGTCAAAAAGAGGGCAGAAAGGTGATTTTTTGGTGGTTTTTGGCCTTTTTGAGGGACTAGTTTGCTCCAAATCTCCTAAAAATTTCTGAGGTTGATGTACTTGTCATTAGGAACATAAATATACTGACATTTTTCCATTTGGATGGCCCAAAAAAGAGCACAGCACTAGTGGCGCTGCACGTTTGGCCAATTTTCTGCATGTCAAACTGTCAAAAATTCAAAATGTGCACTAAAGTGAAAAATCAGAATTTTTCTTATTGATCAAGGTTTAGAGGCTTAGAGGGACACCTCGGTAAGGATATTTAGCTTCTCTTTCTCCTTTACCTCAGTCAAAGCCCGAATCTTTTCATGGGCACATTTGATCTTGGCCCTTGCAATCCTGTTTTGATGATGAATAAGGCATGGCCACTTTCACGTCAAGTGAAGCAAACACATGCCTATGGCCTCTCTGATATTTCAAATGAAATGGCTCAATTTCAATCATTTTAGTGCCAGCTGTCTCAATTTTCATTTCCTTGCTTGATGCTCCAGTGTCATGATATGAGGGTGAAGGGTTGTGGAAAGGTGATGAGGAAAGATCAATATGAGGTGACTGGATGTGAGTGGATGGTGATTTATGAACAGCGGGATGTGATGGAGAAGTGGATACAGAAGGATGAGATGATGAAGGGACATCCTGCTGATGATGGCAAGGTGGAGTAGTGAAAACCTCATTGGCAATGAATGCATCCCATGAAATGTTTTTTCTACTGGAGCTGATGCATGACCACCATATTGATGAGTGAATGATGAAAAAGGATTTTCATTTGCTGATTTTAATCTCTCTTTTGCACAATGTAAGCCATATTTTCAATGCTATGGAAAAGATAATAAGGTAAGTGCAGCATTCTAACTCTAGTGAAATGCATAAGAAGACGGATATGATATGAGTAGATGCGGGAAAACCTTCCCTCACAAGTAAAATACTTCATTATTATCCTCATCATGGGCACATACCAATCAAGAAGATGAGAAAAAGGGAAAATGGACTTGTTTATATCTTTATACCTAGGTTTAAGGTATGGTTCAAAATAACTCATGTCCAAATTTTCTTGTTTGAACCACTTCTCTCCCACACTAGGTATCCCTGTAGCAGCTGCAATGGCATTGGTGGACATCTCAAAAGTAACCCCGACAAGATTGACCTGCTTGTCATGTAGATTGATGATGAATAATCTTGTTAACTCCAGGTGATTATGGACTTGTTGCACTCTCTCACAAAAGTCAAAACAGCCACATACTTAAAGCAAGAAACAGTGAGGGGAGGCCATGAGTTCCGTTGTATTGATGGGTTCAAACCTGTTTATCTTCCCTCCCTTATGATCATGTCTCCTTGGAATTTGTGCCTCAACACCACTATCTTCTCCCTCAGACATTTAAACTCTATTTTATAAAACCCTAGGGCACAAGTGAAATGAGATGAGGGGAAGGGAATGAAATGGCAGTTTGAAAAAACGAAGGGAATGAGTGAAGGGGTAAACTAGATGAATGTAAAACCCTCAACCAATGTAATTACCCTTGTTTATGACTGATTTTATTTATAGGAGGAAGAAGTAAGGTAAAGCAGTGATTACAAGCTTAAAATTAGGGTTTTCTTAGGGTTATACTTCAGTTGATTCAATGATGACAAAAATAGCTTAAAAATTGGTTATGGTATGTAATTACCACTTAACAGTGCTTTGGAGGACTTTGGAAAATATTTGAAGGAGATTTGAAGTGATTTGGATTGATAGAATAGTCAACAACCCTCCCTGGCTAAATGTGTAGTGCTGGTGGTAAGCGTGCAGTGCCTCTGCAAGGGCGTAGAGCCGAGTTCCAAGCGCACAACGCTTTCAGAAAACACGTTGAGGAAATCGGGCAAGGGTGCAGTGCCAACTCCTAGGCGCGCAGCGCCAAGGAATTTTGACAAAATTCTCTCAAAACTTCATAAAATTTTCCTTTGTTGAATGGCTCTTACTCTTTGAAAGGCAACAATGACTCCTTTGAAGTGTTTGATGAGCTTTTATAGACAAGTGGAATTTGATTTAATTTGAAAAACCCACTTTCTAATGTTTGAATTCTTTTTCCTTTTCTCACTAATACTCTTTGACACATTTTGCTTTGCAAGTTGTTGAAGTCATGAAGTTGGCTTTCTTTGCTCATTGAGGCTTGACATGTTCATTTTGACAACTTTAGGATTTAATTATTACACATAGTAGCATCTTCAAAATCTTCTGTAGTTTCCACCATAAAATTCAACTTATCTTTTCCACCTTCTCTGGCCACCTTTTTCAAAT